>JAUEKU010066302.1:0-13577 GCA_032274805.1 Gypsophila paniculata | reverse complement strand
ATCAGTAACTCTCCCTTAAAAATTATTAGAGAATCGGTGGTCCCATGTGGGCTAGGCCCAAAGCGGACAATATCTAACTAATGGATGGTGGGGCAGTCCCAACAATCCTAGCCCGCACGGATTTGGTTTTGGGACTCTCCCAAAAGGCCTCTTTCTAATAAGGTAGGTGATATCTTATAAATTAGGTAAGACTTCTCTAACCCACCGATGTGAGACTTGGATTGTTAATTCCAATAATAGGTTGTGTATAATGTGCTAAAATTACAATAAGATATTACGAAGCACCTACCTTGTGTTTGGCTATAAATCTAAGCTTGAATTTCAATCAAATGCACTTACAATTTCACTACGTCCGGTGTCACATAACCTAAAATGGCTCAAAAAATGAGTAACAATGCCATAATTGTAGCGGTTATAACTCTTTGTCTGTTTTCTTCCCATTTGTTTAACTCGGCCCATGCAGCAGTTTCCGACCTTAACAAGGAAGCTAATAAGATTTGTATGGACAACGCCGGCAAAGCCTTGAAATCAACCATCGAGGCGATTGAGTCCAGCAACACTCAATTCAAGAACCTTGCCATAGCAAGCGCCTATCAGAGTTACTACAATAGTGTCCAGGGATGCAATACGCTCTTCCCCGTTGGTCCATGATTACGGTCAATTTATGTGTGTGTTTATGTATGAAAATGATTTCGAAGTTACATTGTTACTCCTTAATACTATACTTACTGAAATAAAAAGGTCGATCTTGAATGTAAGCGACAATTTACTCAAGTCCAATCTTATTGTTACACCGGATTGCAATTTAATTTGAGTTTTATATGGAGTCATTTGTTACACCGGTTAATAATAGGCCACCACCTGATGGTACTAAGACTCAATATCACCTTAACTAAAGAAGAAAATTAAGAAACGATTTAATTTAATTTCAATGTTGTGCACTGAAATCCAAACAACAGCCAACATCTATTTCTGAATATCATTGCAAAGTAAGAAAATTTCTGCTGTTGTTTTGCTCTATCAAACAAGAAACAATGACTCAAAATATTCAAACACTGAACCAACTTTGTACCATGTTTCTTCGTCGGACGAACGACGCACCAGGGAATCGGGGTCAAGATCGACTGAGGTCGTCTTCTTCAGCTCATAAACTATGACTTCTCCTGGTACTGATAGCACAATCTCTATATCTTCATCTCTGTCTGAATGTCTGATGCCCAAAACGTCGCACTCAAACTTCGAGTACAGAGGCCGAATCTGGAAACTTCCGAAATCCCATTTCACAGGCGAGGATTTCGGGATCAATACGTTGAGATTAACCCAATGCTTACAATCCAATCCTGAATAATCCGCCTTTATCTGGTATATTTCACAGAACTCGAACATTAAGCGTGTTATTAGCACAGTACAATAGCCCATGGTATGTTCCAAAGTAATTAACTCGATATTTCGAAATGCTCTCATCTGTCACCTGATTGGCTGTTCAAACAATGCAATTTCCCGTTGCAGAAAACACCAACTGCTAAGTCTAAGTCTTCTGGTACGAAAACAGGCATAGCAGAAAGAATCCATACCCCGGTTTCAGATGAATATAGTGCGATTCTATCTAGAAGCTGCAGGGAAATTACCTTGTAATGAGGCGATTTCAGAGGATCAAACACCAAATTAAGCACGACTTTTCTAGTTCCCAAAAAAGAACAATTAGGAAGGAGTTTCAGCTGAAGGGTGGTGGGATTACACACGTAATATGACTGCCTAGACCGACAGATCGACAGTCCATTGCAGGAATGCACAATCTGAAAGCCTCGGAAATTCAGGAAATCCGTAAATGCTGGACTTGCTTTTCTGTGATTAAGTGAAGCATAATGACTTTTCCAAGTTTCGCTGGATTGTTTAGGGATCAAGAAGAAACCAGACAGTGACGGGGGATGAGCAAGGGTGTGATTTCTGATAAAGGATTGGTGATGAAAGACTGCCACTGTTTCGACACCCATTTGCATCGAAGAACAGAATCTACAGGCAATCTGGTGAAGATCTGTGACGTTATGTCTTCGCTTCCGGCGACTATTTCACCAGATGTTGCTTCAGATTCATTAGGATTTGTATTTGGTTCCTCCATCATGCGAAACTTGAAGCGGTCACGCCTCGTTTGACATAATCGTTTACTTTGTAAACGATTCTCTACTTTGAACAATTCTTCTCTTCTATGTTTGATTATGACAGCAATACTAAAACATATTGTAAACAAATCAGCCTGTTGTATTCTTTGTTTCTTCTTTATACTGATGATAGGATTGAAAAAATAAAATAATGTGATGAATAGTCCTCTGCTGCTCTTCATCGACATTTTGACAATCTCATAAACACGACAACGAAAGCAATACGAACATTACCCCTACCTAGAGCTCTGGCAACACCCACCTAAACAATGTCGGAAAGTATTTCGCACTGCTCTTAATCACACCAAACCCGCTCAACAGCTTGTTGAGTTCCTCGATTTTTGGGCTTTCAAATTGTAAATCCCTGCAAATATATCAATAACTCTGACTCCAGTATATTTCATACAGTGTTCCACTGTCGTTCCAAAATTACTGACGTTTTGGACAAAATAAGACCAAATAAAAATAAAACAACAACGTATTGAAGCCTTCTGACTTCTAGATTTCTATCCCTTTCGTGTATTTTGAGGGCTTGTTCGTATTAAGGTTCCTGTGGATGTGGTAAGGGAGGGTGGAGAGAAGGTGATGAGGGAACTCATACCCTCATATGACGCAATATTAGTCTTATTGAGACGTAAGAAACTATTAATCGTCATTTATGAGGCTACCATCGCCTTCTCTTCCTCATATCTACCGCCTCCCCTCATCACTGCCACTTAGCATGACATCATTTTCTTTTGGTGCCGACTTTTATTACGCTGCCAACAATTATTCTCAATCCAGCAAGTCTCCTCGTAAGTCGTGGTTTAAGGCAGATATGAGCAAGTAAAGTATACAAGCGTTGCTGTTGTAGCAACATACAGAGAAGTATCGTTTAATTTAAACCTCATCATCTTCTATGACCTTTTCTACTTGGTAAAATTTCATCAACATTGACTGTGTCAAATTATAGAAATATTGGTGTCGGTTTTATTATTTGTGTTATTATTGCTGTCGTAATCAAACATAGCAGAGAACTGTTCAAAGTAAAAGCGATAATAATCATTTATCTTCAAAAGTAGATGATCATGTCACAGCTTCCTATAACTCATTCAAGATCACAAAATGGAGATAACATCTGGTGAAAAAGTTGCAGGAAGTGAAGACTTAATAGCCGAGATCTTCATTCGGCTGCCTGCAGACTCTCTTGCTCGCTGTAAATGGGTGTCGAAACACTGGCTGGCTTTTGTCTCTAGTCCTGCATTCATCAGAAAGCACACCCTTACTTATCCGCCATCATTGTCAGGTCTGTTTTTGATCCCTAGACAACCTAGTCAATGTCAGAAAGTTCATTACACCGCCCTTAACCACACCAAACCCGATCTACCCTTTGTCGAGTTCCTCAATTTCCGAGGGTTTCAGATCTTACATTCCTGCAAAGGACAGCTGATCTGTCGTTCTGAATCTGAGCGGTCGTATTACGCGTGTAATCCGACAACACGCCAGCTCAAACTCCTTCCTGATTGTTCGTCTCTGAGAAATGATGAAGTCGCAGTGAATTTGGTGTTTGATCCTCTCGAATCACCTCATTACAAGGTTGTTTGCCTGGAGAAGTTATACGGTCAACAATCGAATTACAAGATTTCCCTCTATTTGTCTGAAACTGGTGTATGGGATGAATGGAATCTCTCCGAAGAGCCTGTTCCAGCACCTGAGGATATAGACTTTAAGGATGGCGTTGTCGGCAATGGCGCAATTCACTGGTTGAAGAACACAGTCAGCGGATATTACCTCGACTTGAATAATCCACAGATGCTTAGGGAAATGCCACAGCTTCCTAGAAGGGAAGAAATTGAAGGATCTCTGTACAAATTTAAATTCTTCGGTAAATCGAGAGACAGCTTGGTCTATATAATTTCGCGCCCTCTTCTAAACCATTACGAGATATACAGGATGAAGGTAGATTACTCTGGATGGGACTTGAAGTCACGGCTTAATCTCAATGTATTAGTCACAAACTATCCCTGCATAGCTCGGAATTTTGGGTTTCATCCTTTGTTCTCGGAATATGAGTGTGACGTGTTGAGTGTTGATAATCACTCACGAGATGAGGATGATATGGAAATGGTGCTATCAATACCAGGTGAAGTTGTGGTTTTCAATCTCAAGAAGAAGACCTCAGAAAAGATGAATGATCCCGTGTTTCGACCCTCTGATGTAACCATTTGGTATAAAGTTCATTCAGTTTATGAACATTTTGAGACATTGTCTCTTGTTTGATGTAATTATAAGAAAGTTATTCAATTGCACAATTGTTCTAAGACTTTTGCTAAAGTCTGTAAAATGTCTCCATTGCTGTAAACAAATTTTTACAAAGTTTGCCGTCAACTTACTGTTGGATTATAGTCCACTTGTGAAGGTTAGTCCCACATTGATAAAGGAGAGGAGAATTGAATATGTTATAAGGCTAAGGGGTTACTCCCTCTATTGCCAATTGGTTTTAGAGTGGAACCCTCTTGAGCTTGTACCGTAGTCTCTTTCTCCTCCGTATGGGCGTGGCCCAGGCCCAAATATGGAATTTAATAATGAGACTTACAGAATTATATTATTGTCTATAATAAAATAAAATAAACACAAACTGAAGTATCAAAGATCCTACCTTATGCTCCGTATTGTGTGAGGTTTCACAATAAGTTACTGTGAAATTATCCAGAATTTGTGTAATAGTGTAAGGATGGACGTAATTGCTCCTTGTGATTTTAGTTTTATAGTGAGTTTTACTTAACATCGTTATAAGTTATTTCGATCGCTTAGAAAAACTCTTTCCATTGAATAAAATTCAAGTGTAATAAACTGTAAGTGTAACCACAATTTATCAATTAGTACTGTAGATTCTATCACCCATGATAATACAACTTGATTTAGATTTTTCGAGTTTTTTTTTGTAAAGATTTGAGTTTTCATATAAAATTGTTGAGTTTTTGAAATAAAATTTTGGAGTTGCAATGCTAACTCGAAACTTACAATCTAGCTCATAAACTTACAAACCCAAAAACTATACATATATGGCCAATAAAATGGGTACTGCTTGTTCCATACTCATATACAACGGGTGGTATAATCGTTTTTGCAGCAATTTACAATCGTCTCTAACAAAAATTTTATCTTAATTTTGTGAGAGACTATTCCATCCAAAATGACCTTGGTAAAACAATGAGTAAATTGTTAATAACCCACTTATAAAATCAAGTTTTCTAAAATTATCACCTTTTAATTTTTTTTTTAAATTACCATCTTTTAAAGTATTTTCAGTAAAAATTACTACCAAAACTCATTTTCGATAATAAAAAAGACTAACTTTTAGCCGTTTATCCACACATAAACTTGTCAAAAATATCTCTATAGTCAAATAAATACTCAAACTATAATATTTACACTTCTAAATGACCAAAAAATCATTTTTAATATCATCGAAAATGAGTTTTGGTGGCAATTTTTAATAAAAATGCTTTAAAATATAGTAATTTTAAAACTTTTTTTTTTAAAGGTGGAAATTTTAGAATACTTAATTTTATAGGGGTTATTTACAATTTACTCTAAAACAATTGATAACTCACCTAAAACTTTTCCCATATATATATACCTTCATTTATTATAGATTTTTATCATTTTAAATATCGAGACGGTCTTTCATAAAATTCGCCTCACCAAAATATCTCCACGTCAATAATCCAACTAACTACTTAGAAGGAACACTCGATCGAGGAGTTTAAAATAACTAACACCCCCGCAAATTACGGGAATTCAGTTGTACGTATAACAAACTCACTTCTAACCACCTAAATTAACCATGGTTAGTTACTTAACTCATAACAACCTCCTCCATATATATATATATATATATATATATATATAGTCACATGTAATAATAATCTCTACCACCACCATCATCGTCATCGTCGTCGTTATCATTGTTCGCTCTAAAAAAATGGCAGCTACTCCACTACTGTTCACCGACTACACGGCACGTGCCGGACGCGTGACAATCATCCCGAGGATCCGACCCGAACCCGTCAAGCCAACCACCCCGACCAAGTTCCTCTCACCCTCCACGCTACTGGAGTGCATGTTGGTGAAGAGGGTCGAGGAGAATCCCTACAAGAAGAGCGGGCCGGGCCTGCCCGTGGCGATTTGGGAGGTGGAGGGAGAGGGGTTTGTTCGGGTCCGGGTGGACATGCCTGGGGCGAACACGGTCCAGGTGTACCCGGACCCGAATGAGAATAGTATCAATTTTAAGGGTGTTGAAGAGGAGATTACTATGCATGGGATTAGTAAGGAGGGTGTACTTTGTAGGACGTATGAGGGGAGTCTATATCTTGGCTATGATCGGTTCGGTGGTCCCGGGTTCGATTTTGGGTATGAGTTTTGTAACGGTGTTCTCTCCTTCAAAATTCGATGGTAAATTACTTATTTACGGTGTATTATTTATTAATTTTGTTACGTTATGTTAGTTCGAGTTTATGAACGCTTAATTTATTAATGTGACGTTTTTGTTGTTTTTGATTGATGCTTTTGTGTATGAGTTGTGTGATTAATGTTTTATGATATCATGAATTGTTGGTTCGATTGTATTTTAATTAAGTACACTCGTAGTAGATTGTGTATGTAATTGTAACATGCTTGAGTAATTAAAGAAATAATGATCCACCATTATCTATGGCTTTTGCATTCATTAGGTCGGAGTATTATAAGATCATGAATCGTGTAAAATGATGTGATTTTGAAGGTTAAAAATGTGTATCGGTTTCAATCGTATATCATCATCACGATTATGACCTATTAGCTAGTTGTGAGAGATGTGTTCCTTGTTTGATTGACAAATTACACTCAAATATTGACGATAAAGTAATGGTTAAACGATTTTATAGCAATTTTGTAAAAACTATCTCGTATAAAAAGTGATCATGAATAATCGATTATATTTGATACATTTTCACTATCACGTACTATTTCTCTGAATTTTAGTTAAAATGTGTATGAGTAATGTTCCACCGTGATCTAAGGCACTGCACACTCATGCATGGTATAATCACTCAATTTGTTACTCCGTATGAATTAAGTGTTTGTTGAATGAATTGAATTTTATGCAATTGTGATTGCTTAAATTAGTTCCTTGTTTGATAATGCCATATTAATCGCGTAAATTATGTAACTATAACATTGCGAACATATATACTCGTAATTGAGTTCATTTTACTTAAAGATAATGCGATTCAGTTCGGTTAAATTAATTCCCTAATTAATAAATCGAATTTGTAATGTACTTGATCAGCCAGAAGCCAGCAACAAGTGAAGACCTAGGAGTGCAACTAATGACACACAACCAAGAGATGAAGGAATCAGCCATCAACCCACTGGTATCCCAAGGCCAAGACCGCTTCACGCTCCACGACATCATCAACGACTTCAACAGATCAGTCGTCTTGGCAATCGACATGCCTGGCATAGGCGAAGAAGACTACCTGGTCATCCACGTGTCGCAAACAGGGACCATCAATTTCTCAGCAGAAGAGAAGTACCCGAATATGACTGAGCCAAAGAGGATCTATGAGGGTGTTTTCAAGGTGGATTCGGAGGAATTCAACCTCGAAAAGGCTCAGTTTGAGATCAATCATGGAGTGTTTTGGGTTCGGGTTCCTGAAGTTGTCGACACGTCTGATGCTCCCTCTGTTACCATCTTTGACGGTGATGATTGTCCTCGGTATTTGCGAGCTTATCAGTAGCACTACGTACTTGCTTGCGTGTTCTCCAAAATCGATCGATCTGCTACGAATAATTCTATGAGATTTGTAATAATACTCTTTACTTGTTAGCTGAATTTGGTGGATTTAATTTTGATCAAGTTTATGACATTTGAGCTTTGATTTTAATGAGTGTTGAGTTATTGCGTCTATACTTGCACTAATATCCTTACGTTTGAATCAATTGTAGAATCATGCATGCATTAATCACGATGATGTTTTTAATCCATTTGATAGTTCAAAATTTGTTGACTATCATTAAGATTAATTAGCTTTAAATTTGAAAGCTATCATTAAGATTAATTAGCTTTATATATATTAGATTTATTTTTCCTAATAATTACGGAGTAATTGGTCAATTTAAAAATGTTATATGTACTACCTCATACAATTGAACCTAATAATAATATGGTCATCATTTTCCTCTACACTTAACATATACTATTCATTTCGATTGATAATTATTATTTTCAATGAACAATTTAACAACTGGAAATGATTTTATAGTACAAATTGGTATGGAGGGAGATATTTAGTTACACGATTAATTGACTTCCCTCACAAGTTAGAATAAAGATAACTTAAATTTGAAAATATCCACGACAACAACTAAACTTTAATTTTGAAATCATTTAAAATCGACTAGTACTCCGTCCGAATCATTAATTTACTTATAACAGCAAGAATATTTTTTTCTTAACTAATTATCATACGGTTAAAAAAACACGGTGAATCGGTAATAAATTTTTTACAGCTCAGGACTTTCAATAGAGTGCAGTAATTTCGTTATATCTTGTAGAAAGGGAAAACGGAATAACTGAATCTTCCGCGTTTTCCGGGATTCCTTTGTACGGACAATAACAACCTCCCTTCTACAATAACAACCACCTAATTAACCGCAGTTAAACACACACTAACCACGGTTAAATAAAATCCCACTCAATTACTCACTCTCTATATATATTAACCCACCTTCTTCATTTTAACTCCCCAGCCACATTATTACATTAACCCCACACACACACACACTCAAAAACAAAAAAAATGGCATCACCAATGAGCGCATTTTTCAGACTAGTAGGCCCCACACTCGCTCCACCACTGCTCTCGGCAACGAAACCCCGTCACGTGACCGAAACTGGAGGGAGGTACGTAAGGAAGGAGGCGCTGATGGAGTGCATGAGGGTTGGGAAGGTGAGGCGGAGCCCGTACAGAGTGGCGGGGCCAGAAATGCCGGTGTCGATATGGGAGTCGGAGGATGGCGGGCACGTTAAGGTCCGAGTGGACGTGCCCGGGGCGAACTCGGTCTCGGTTAAGGGGGTCCCACATGAGAATCGGATTAAGTTTGAAGGGTTTGAAGAGAGTATTGGTATGCATGGGATTGGTGGTGTTGACAAGTTTCGGACTTATAGGGGTGTTCTTGAGTTCGACCCGGTTCGGTTTCCGGGTCTTGATTTTGAGTTTCAGTTTTATGATGGTGTTCTCTACATTCAACTTCGCTGGTACGATTGAACTAGCTCTCTTTTGATCCTTCAAATTCTTTACGTTTGATTTTTTTTATTTTTTTTTGTGGTGAATTGTAATGATCTTGGGTTTTACGTGTGGTTTATGTTATGATTAAAATGTGTGTGGTTATTAAGTGAGGGTAGTACATTCGTTATGTGTTCGTGTTACGTTGCAAATCGTGTTTTTAAATTAGTATGACAGTTGTTAAATAATTGTATGAGTAGTAAATGTTGAATTGGTTCGATGGCATTTTCATCGTTAGATCGTAATTGTTGAATTGGGATATATATGAAATGTGGTGGAAATTTATTATGTGCTTCACGATGATCGTCTACGGTATAATCTACGTTGTTATGGTTAGATTGTGTTCAATTTGTTAAGTGTATGATGAATGAATAATTTATTGATTCGTATAATAATGTATTGAATTAGCGGGATAATAATAATACCTTCGTTAGATCGTAATTATTGAATTGAGATTTGAAGTATGTGTTAATTAATGTTGTTAGTCAGGTTAATTGATTAGTGTGTAGTAATTTCTCGACCTTTTCGTTAAATTTGATATATGATGTACATTACGAGATTTCGATTTTCATATAAATTTTTCATTTGTTTGAAATGTTATACGGAGTATTATTATGATAAGAATGTACGTGAGATTGGGTTGGATTAAATTGTTCGTTTAATTTGTATGAATTTGACGTTTGATATTGTTAGAATTCATAATCTTGTGTTAGTATATTCATTTTAATTAGTAACTTCATTTTGAGTTTATCGACTCCATATGTACTGATTAGTTGCCAAATGATTATAAATTTGAGCATTAGTTTAATTTCTACACAAGTTTATATATAAATTAAAAATACGAAGTAACATCTAAATACATATTTTAATTTTTCATATTATTATGTCATCCTAAGAATGGCATTAAACCAACAAAATTATACTCGCACGTACATATTATTAAGTGGAACGGTTAAAAACGAAAAATGTATGTATATAAATGAGTGAAAACGAAGTACTATGTCATAAGTATTTTCGTACTTTGACGATATTTGTTTAAAGTATTTGACGTCAACTACTTTGTGTGAATGAATTCCTAATGAAAATGTGGGTAATATAAACAGCGTAATGCGTGATCTCCATGGAATCAGCGAAGAAACCGCAACTGCAAACAGGAATAACCAAGACCTAGGAGTGACCCTGAAGGCGAACCCGATCGAGGCCGCGACCGACATCACCATCGAGTCCGCCATCAACCCACTGGTGATCAAGGGAGCAGACCGCCACTACCTCCACGGCTTCACCGCCAGCGGCTTCCTATTCGCAATCGACATGCCCGGTATAGGGGAGCTGGACAACACCGTCGTGACTGTAAAGCAGGACATGCTCCGGTTCTACGCTGAGGACACGTCGTCCGTGGGGAAGTATGGGGAGGGGGAGAAGGAGGAGAGGAGGGAGTATGAAGGGTACGTGAAGGTGAATTTGACGGAGTTCGACCCGAGCCGAATGGAGTTCGAGGTTGTGCATGGAGTGCTGTGGATTAAGGTGCCAAGGAGGGTTAAGGCTCAGAAGGAGGTGATTACGTTGTATCATGGTCCTGAGATTGAGACCTTGATTGAGTAGTAGTTTGTCTTTGATTTGCTTATCATGTTAGTTTGAACTACGTACTACTTGACTACTTTAGTAATTTTGTGTAGAAGTTGATTTGGGTATAATGGATAATTGGATTGGATGTTGTTTTGAGTGACTTTAAGGAATACTTAAATCGAATTAATGGACTATGATGTTTTTGTGTGAAGTCTTCTTACCTTGTTTTGATTACATTAATTGCTATCGAGTATCGTCTGACCATGATTAATAGTTTTGTTTTGGTTGGATTTATGCTTGGTTTGAAAAAATAGTCATGGATTTAATAAGTTTCACTTATTTATGACGATGTTAAACTTTATAGGCGGTTTCCAATCTGTGACTAATGTTATTTGAGGGAGGGCTTTTGTGGGAAGGGGGTGGAATAATGTTGGGATGAGGGGAGGGTGTTTTGTGGGTGGGCAGGTGGTTTTCGATGGCGGTATGTGGTTGTCGATCAGCCTAGTTGGATGAGTGGGGTGGAGGGGACATATAGGTTACTAAGGTCAGTCACTTATAGCTGTTGGGGTGGACAGGATTGGTGACATTAGTCCATCATCTAGTAGTATGAGTTTCAATATCACCATCTTACATGTTTGATATAATCCCGAAAGAGTATTGTCAACATTTTAGATGATGAGCAAAAATAAAAGGTTAATTCTTGCTCAAAAATCTTCTCATTGCAGCTAAACATAACGCAATATCAACTCACATAGTCAAGGTCTTAGTAAAATTTACTTCAAAAAATATTACGGAGTAGCATGTATGGAGGTCAGCTGTAACAGGATGAAATTTAGCAAAAAAAACACAGCTGCACAGAATGATACAGCTGTAATAGGCAGAGGCTGTAATTGTAGCACAAAATAGTCTTAAAATTCCTGCATTTCATTGACAACTTATCTTCAATTCGAAAACGTAATTGATCAAGTCGACGAACCCAAAAGATCAGATGATCCAACAAGACTACAAGCAGCACCAGATGTCCATTATTATTAGCCTACCATTACCATGTTAATTACTGTCTTACTGAGACCCGACTTAATAAGAGCCCATCAATTAACCTGAACATGATGAATTCCATTCTTCAACTCTCGGGACCGTCACCTTCAGAATTCCATTCTTCAACTCAGATTTAATGCCATCAGGCTTGAAAGTGTGCGGTGACCCTAAGTTGAGCTGGACAGAGTAAATCCTGGGGTTGTTCTGCTCGCCTTCATTCTCGAAGGCAAGGTCAAGCTCTCTGATACCCTCAATATTAAGGAAGGTGCCCTCCAAATGCACTTTCAGAGTCTTTTTGTCGACGCCTGGCATTTCAACTTGGAAGCAAGTTGCATCATCGTGGTGCTTCAAGCTAGATTGTATTATTGGCATCTTCTCTCCACTTGGTTTATCATCATAACTTGGGGGCATTTGCGTCATCAGTATCATTCTTCCAGGACATGTAAATTGAACGATGTTTGCTGCCACATATAATACAAGTTCAATTCAATTTCAGTCCAAAAGAACACGGCCCTTAGCAGGATCATCTTGCATCAAAGCTTATGACTAGCTCTTTATTTTGTTAGCGTATGTACAAATGTTTTATTTCTAAACAATTCCTATGAATTGAAACTGAGCAACTGATCGAATCGAGTTCTATTCACTAGGCTAAGGGTACGCGTGTTGGTAGGATTTTCAAATGGTTTGTAAGACGATTAACAGATCCTTTCCTTTCCCTCGATTTCCACTCAAAGCTCTCAATCTGAACACCTAACTAACATAGGGTAAGAGAGGAAGTGAGGTGATGAGGAGTTACAGTTATTCAGTCGCACAAATTACCAAGACAACTACATTAGCTAGTAAGACAATGAAGTTTATTATTACTTAGTCCGATTCATCTAATTGTTAACATTTGCTTTTATACCAAGTTTTAAGAAAAGTGGGTCATTACTAACAAAATGACTCATATACTCATCTTTTACACAACTTTTGAGCAAGTGGGTCAATAGTTAAGAGTATAAAAGTAATTGTGTGTAAAAAATTTACTTTAAAGAAAAATGTTAAAAAATGGATAAATCAACCACAAATGAATACAAATGGACAATGAAGTTTATTACTCGTATTATTCATCTCCGCGTAATTGTTAACATTTGCTTTTATACCAAGTTTTAAAAAAAGTGGGTCATTAATAACAAAATGACTCATATACTCTTCTTTTACACAACTTTTGAGTAAGTGGGTCAATAATTCAGACTATACAAGTAATTGTGAGTAAAAAAATTTACTTGGAAGAGAAATGTTAAAAAAACGGAACCGGCGAAGTATTGACAATTCAAAAGTAAAAAGTATTATGAAGTGGTAAGGTAGCAACAATTCTATAAACTTTGAGTAATTGTTTTCATATGCTAAAACGACAATGAAAAAAACCGCACCACTTCGCAAATCCATAAAAAGGGTTCAAAATCAAAACAAATGACCTAGACAAATGACATAAAAAAAAAAAAAAACAATTTTCTAGAAAAAT
>JAUEKU010066081.1:0-13579 GCA_032274805.1 Gypsophila paniculata | reverse complement strand
AATCATTTAACAAGTCTTCAATAATAAGCTTTTAGTGTGATTTTTATGATGTCTTTTACAACTTTTTTTGTATCAATATTTATTATATGAATAAATCTAAAAATTAATTTTTTATTTTTCAGATAAATTTAAACTAAAGAAATTAATAAAAAAAAGAAAATTTGCAAAAAAAGTAAGTAAATATATAAAACAAAAAATTATCGACATTCCGTGCATTGCACGGGTAATAAAACTAGTTGTATGTATAGAACGAACGTAGTTAGGAGAATAAGTGTTAGTTCAAGTGGTAAGAGCTCACTAACTCCAACCATAACTAGAATGTTCACACTTTACTAAAATTAAAATTTTACTATCTTCTCTCCATTTCTATTTTTGGTCAATTTTCAATCAATCTCATCCACACAATTTACTTTATGAGTTTACTTTTTATTTTTCCTCCAATCTCATCAAATGGGGACATTATAGTGGAATTAATGAAAGGAGTAAAAAACAAGACAAATTGGTCGTCAAGCGCTCTTTAAAGGACACCAAGAATCACCTGAGGATGACTCGAGATTTGAATTGATATGATCCAATCCAATCCAATCCAATCTAACCTCTATGATGCTTTATTTAATGCTATCCCTAAACAAATTGATAATAATACTCTTAAACCACGTTCAATCCCAAAATGTCTAGATTTGACCGAATTTGACCTAAATCCAAACGACCCCGAATATAACCCGGCCCAAAGTGACTCGACCCGTACGCAATCTCATTGACATGTTTGTCGTTTCTAGTTTTAATACTCCCTCACATTCATTCCAAAGGTTACAGTTGACTTTTCACACTTGCCGAGGCACGTTTTGCAACTCGAATATCTATATTACATATTATAAAATATTATAAAAATTTGATATTGTTATTGTACTTATGTATACAAATTAAACAAGATCTCACATGTCTATATTTTCTTTTATATAATTTACGGCATACTCAAGATTCTCTACACACATGAATAGTGTCAAAAAGTCAATGTACCCTTCGAAATGGATGGAAGGGAGTATGAAGTTATTCTAACCATCATTAGTAAGTCGTAAACACCTAATGACCGCGTTATATGCACAAACCCGTCTCATACTCTAAGTCGGAAACTCGGACTAATGCGTCTGAGTTATGTTGTAAGCACCATGTACTGGTTTCTTATGGTGTTCATGGCGAAATGATTAGTTGAGGGACTTTCCTCACTCTTTGTATCCCGCTTGCGGGATTCCTTAGATCGTTGTGTTGTTTGCTACGAAGTTCGATCACCAGATTGTAGTAATGGAGGGCATGCCTTGTTAGTTTGCTTCTCTCTCTTTCTCTCTATGCGCATGTGGCGTAAGTGCAACTTGTTTTTGTCATTTGGTACTCCAAACATCTCAATGGCTCGTGGGAGTTGGTGTGGCGGACGAATTGGATGTTGAAGCTCGTACCTAACCCGCCCTACTCCATCAGCGAGTTTCTGTTGCTCGACTCCTCTTAATGTTAATTAGATAGTTTAAGATTTTTGTGTTATTATGTCTTGTGTTATATCGTAGTTTGTAAGTACGAGTTGGATACAATCAGTTATTATACATTCTATTTACCGCTGATTAAAAAATAAAAAAATCCAAACACTTCAATTAGAATTTGTATATTCCTTACCTTATCTAAGGTATCCACATTCCCCCCAACTCATCATAGAACTTACTAGCAAAAGAATATTGGCTTTACCTCATCACCAGA
Source organism: Gypsophila paniculata (assembly GCA_032274805.1). Lineage (NCBI taxonomy): Eukaryota > Viridiplantae > Streptophyta > Magnoliopsida > Caryophyllales > Caryophyllaceae > Gypsophila > Gypsophila paniculata. Next base: position 11,833 of record JAUEKU010066081.1, on the reverse strand, counting down.
ACACACAACTAATGTCCTTAAGAATATGCAACTTAAAAAAATAGTTTTATAAGCCCTTTTTTTGGGCCTATTGTAAGAATAATGTCCTACCACTTTGCCTATAGTTTAAGTCACTTCCCTTTACAACCCTACAAGAGAAGCCTTCATGCAAGAAAAGAACATAAACCATGCAACTCTGCACCATTTATAAGCCTCATGTCCTTCGGAATACCCTGCAATATCACCTTTTCAAACTCCTTTCATAATCGACTTTCGTGTTCTAATAGTTTTTTTATTCAGAATATCGAAAGATATGGCAAGTGAACAGATGAAGCCGGTCGCCACATTGCTCCTGTTTCTTAATTTCTGCATGTATGTGGTGTTACTAGGCATTGGTGGTTGGGCTATGAATGAGTCAATCGAGCATGGCTTCATCATCGGTAAGCTCGCTAACTTGGCAAACTGGTCATTTGAGTTAGGTTTTGGTCAGTTCATTAAAAGTTCAGTCATTTCGAGAGCACTTTTATGGGTCATTTAGGATAGGTTCATTTCAAATTGGAAGGTTACAGGTCGTGTCGTTCATATTGGTTCGTATCAATCTAGGATTACCTGGATGTTGGTGTTAACAGTGTAGCTAACAAGACAACACTATATCTGCTGATCTTCGTACTATTTCTTTTTGTTCACGAAGAAACACGAAGGCCAATATCGTTAATTGTGCAATTTGACTTGATTAACAGGTCCAGGATTACAGCTACCGGCACATTTTTCGCCCATCTACTTCCCAATGGGAAATGCTGCCACAGGGTTCTTTGTGATGTTTGCTCTCATAGCCGGAGTTTTCGGTTCAGCTTCATGCATCTCAGGCTTCAATAATCTGCGAATATGGACCCGTGAGAGCATTCCAGCCACCGTGACTGCTGCCATCGTTGCTTGGACCCTCACTGTTTTGGCTATGGGGTAAAGTCGATTTCCCTTTCTTTCACTTTCAGTCTCGTATTTTTGTTCAACTAAAGCTCTTCTCGAAGAACTAAACTATTTTCCTTTTGATGAAGAACTATTGTCGAAACTCAAACAACAATATATAATTTTATTTGGTTGCGCCCTTTTGCAGATTTGGCTGCAAAGAGATTGGTCTTCAGTATAGAAATGCTAGCCTGATGGCGATGGAGGCGTTCACGATCATTCTATCTGCCACACAGCTGCTGTACATTGCTGTTCTTTCTATGCCAGTTTACTGAAGAAGCCAGCAGCAGCATCTGTTCCTACCTTCGTCTACGAGACCAAATTACCGACTGCTCTACCAATCGTTTGATCTGGAGTTGGGGATGGAGAAATATTCATTTGCTACATTCTTAATTGCTTGCTTAATTTTGCTAATTTCTGAGTGTGGTGTTAAAATGTGATTTGTATCAGCAATGAATTTAAGTGAAACTTGAATAAGAATCATTTCCTTTGAAAGTATATCGTGTGTCGGCGTGCCGCTCCACGAGACGTACGGAACCTATATTACTTGGAAGTTATATATCTCGCATACTCGAGTACCCATTAGATATGACATTTGGACATGCACCTAAGTCGGGTACTTCTAATAGATTCAAACTACTTGCGCGGTTCAAGCAGAGCCAAACAGTTCATGAGAGTAGGAGACCTACGTATATGAGGGTTCATGCCAGATAGAAACAGAAGCTAACAAAGGCCAGAGGAAATCCGTCTTTGATCATTTGTAAAAACCTGAGAAACTTTAGCCAAGACAAAGCAAGCCGAAAATCGATCCCAAAAAAATTAGAAACTGATAGTCATATCATATATGAATCATTTCAAAAACAATTCCTCAGAGCATAAAGAGTTGGGTTCTCTCGAAATTCAACAAGGTTATTTCTGGCTTTCCTATGACATGACAGACGTGATCACCGCCATCACGCAAAAACCTCAAAGGCTCAAACCAATGCAGGGTAATGGACTAATGGGGTTGGGTGATCACTACTCGTGTATAAGGAAAACAAAGTACCTAGGAACCAAGACACAGTCTTATTTGTAGATATCATCCATCCTTAGGCCATGTTATTTTGGACGTAATTTTAAATCAGCTGAACTCTAATAAGTTTATTTTAGCTCAGCTCCCATAAGTCCAAGAGCAGAGCCTTGCCAGAAAAGATTTCTTTATGTCAAAAGCTCGAAACAAAAGGACAGCCCAAAAACTTTTCCGCCAATGAGAATGTACGACTTACGAGAAATGACTCCATGTCATCACACAAACTAATATATGCATGGTCTGAAACCAAACAGCTAATTAATTGAAGGAACAATGAATGATATTATGAGACTGCGAGCAGCTCCGACATTCAATCTTCAAAAAAACTTGGAATCAACGATAAAGTTCAGCAGCATGAGATAACTATGCTTAAACAAAAACTAAGAGAGAATTAAGAATATCGGTATTCCAGACTCTTTTCTCAAAATTAATTTACAAGACCATTAAATAAGATGAACTTCTACCAAGGAAAAAAAAAGAGTACTGATGTTGGGCGAACATAAGAAAAAAATTGACGGCACTAACCAAACAAAAGCGCTATGCAACTGAAAGATAAAATAAGTTCATGTAGTACGTTCACTTGCAAATTATTCTTTTGGAGATAGATTAAGATCCTTACTAGTTGTATACAATAATCTCCAGTAACCATGTTTCTCCAATTCTCAAAGCCAGCTTTGACGGTGACGTTACTCGAAAACCCTGTTTCTGCAACAAAGAGACACGATATGTCAAAGATGATCAACATACATAACCAACAGAATTCAGACCGCTTCATTGAATCGTTTAATGCATCAGGATTTCAATTTTGTCAATAAACAGAATTTTGTAGGGGCTCAAGGCCAGCCATCGATACTAGTAACTAAGTAGTTCGTACTTATAATCTTATTCATATTCTTATTAGGATGGCCTTCTAAACACTGCATCTCATATTCTCAAGTGATATAAGATGTTGGCGGAAGTTTAGAGCCATAATTTGAACACTCTTCAATATGACACTTTATTAGATTATTGTGAATCACTTTTTTCAAAAAAATTAATATTTTAATATCATATCGTTTCATTTATTCTTTAAATTATTTAAGGTCAAAAGTAATAAAAGTTTGACTCAATACACTGAAATAAGACTATGAGAGTGTATCATTGCGGGTTAGAGGAACTAAATCAAAATAGTAGCTATAGATTAATTTTGCAATCAGGCGTTTATTGAACTTGTTCCTACAGGCAGCGGCAGCTCTTAAACAGAAATTGACGAGGGCAAACAAATAAAAATAAAAGATACTTTGTACAAATTATCGTTTAGAAAAGACAATAGGAAACTTCCTAACAGGTAGAGTTGGCAGTTTAGCAAATCATCATAATTTAAAGGAGTCTAAAACACGGGTATTACATACACAACAGATTGACAGCTAACAAATGGCGACAATACAATAGCGGACAAGTCGACCAAAAACCTACACCAATAGTAATTGAGGTCCAAAATGGAAAAACAAGAGTTGAGGGAGTCTTAGCAGTTGAAGCAAAGAAAACTTACAGATATTTATCTACCGTCTCCGCCAGAAAAAACTTCGAAAAGCCCACAGCAGCCCATCCAGGAAGTTCGTCGTACTGGTAATGAGGCAGATGGCAACAAAGGCTGCAAGTTCAAGCACGAGAAGAAAGATATATCAGAAAGCTTAACCAACAAAAACAATCATATTCATTGACTTAGGCTTAATTTTTAAAAGACGTGACTCATGAGCAGCATGCAAAGCGAAGGAGTCTGCCTCATGCACACGAGGCATGCCTGTTTTTGCAGACAAATTTATACTACAGAACGAAAAAATACATCACAAGCATACCTGCTCTTCAGCATACTTCTGTATCTCTGGCGCTTTGCTTTCATCACCCGTATAACATTCTTTCTCTACCGCCTTAACACCAGATGACTGAGGCAACAAGCCTTCATCATCTCTCCCTTTAACACTTTCAGACTCTGACATATCCTTACGGCATCCACCACAGCATCCATCCTTAACATTACTTACTTTATCCGCAACTATTTGCACTCCAGAATCAACAATGATTTTCTCATCAAATGGTGGACTGAATTGATTGACATTTTGCTGCAAACCTGACTCGATTACATCAGAAGTCAATGAATCATCGACTGCCACACTCTCGCTCACAGTAGTTGATGTTTGAGGCAAGGAAACCACTTGCTTAATCGACTCTTCCTTAGGGATACTCTCTTCAAAAGATCCATTAACCACTTCCGAAACTCCTGCAGTTCCGACAGATGCCTCCACTTTCCCTAATTCCGGTTCTTTGGACTTGTCCTTCTCAGCTACAACCTCGTCATCATCAGAACTGGAACCACTACCACTGCTACTGCTAGAGCTTTTGTTATTACCATTCCGACCAACATCATCAGTACGAACAATGACTTCCACATTTCCTCCCTTAACATTCTCTTCCCCTTCAACTACAACATTGTCATTTTTCCTTTCATCATAACTTTTTGGATCCGCACTTCCTAACAATAGTTTCATCCATTCAACAACAACGAAATCAGATTAGTCGAACAGAAACCACACCATTCTGAAAAATACCTACCAACACAATTCACACAAACTGCAACATGGATGAATGAATGAATCAAAATCAATAGTTCATTCGACCACTCATTTTCTTAACTTTTCCATTTCAGGACGATTCATTCATATTTTTACATTTCCGTTTCAAGTAAAATTTTTATGCTAAACTTCAAATCGAAAACTAACTTTCTTGGAAAAAGAATCCAAACACAAACGTAAAAAAAAGAGTGGATCCGAGGGAGTACTAACTAACAAAACCCCACTTCTCAAACCCTTAACATAAATTAAACCCCATGAAGAAACAAAACCCCACCAACCCAATTCAAATAATTAACAAAACAATCAACAAATCAAATCAAATCAATAAGAACTAACAAAACCCCACCTCTTAAACCGTTTCAATAAACAAATCAAACATTCAAACCACATAAAACCCCAAAATCCCAAAATTCAAAACACTTACTCAACAAACAATCAAACATGCACACACACATACACTCAATTGTTTAGTTAAAGATCACTTGAACACAATTTAATCAACCCTTTCTCTGATCCACCCATTTTTTACGTTTTTTATTTTCTGAATTATTCATCCATTTCTTCACATTTCCTTTTCAAGTAAACTTTTTATACTAAAATTCAAATTTAAAACCACTTTTCACCCATTTTCATGTGTATCTTTAAAAATTGATAAAAGCAAACATAACGAAATGGATGAATCCGAGCAAGTCCAAACAAACAAAACCCCATTTCTTATACCCTGATCATCAACACATCAAACCCCCCAAAAAAAGCAAAATCTCACCAACTAAATTATCACAATTAACAGCAAAATCAATCCATAAATCAAAATCATTAAAAACTAGCAAAACCCCACCTCTTAAACCCTTCTCATCAACAAATCAAACCACATAAAAACCCCAAAATCCCATGTACACACAAACACACAGACACTCAAATTCCTAGTAAAAGAACACTTAAAATTCGGTTTAATCAACGCTTTTTTTTATCCACCCATTTCTTTACGTTTTTATTTTTATACAAAAATTCAAAATCAATAACTACTTTTCACACATTTTCATAGGTATCATAAAAAAAACCTGATCCAAAAGCAAACGTAACGAAATGGATGAATCCGAGTGAGTACAAACTAACAAAACCCCACCTCTTAAATCCTTATGATCAACAAATCAAACCACATAAAAAAATAAATAAATAAAAAAACCACCAATCAAAAAAACATTTAAATCAACAAACACAATATGAAAAAACTAAGTAATCACGAAAGACCGTCTTTTTTGAGACTTTGTAACCGAACGTACACACTCAAAAACCTACTAAACCATCACTTAAAACACAACTAAAAGTACAAATAATTAATCAATTGAATTAAATAACAAATTAAATACAAATTAATTAAATTAAAAAAGAATAAACCTTGAGAATTAGAGTGAGACCCATTATTAATTGCCGTTTTTTGCAGCTTTTTTTTGGCAGCTTTTCTCTTCTTTGCACCAGATGGCATGATTAATTACTTTGATTATCAAAAATCAAAACTTTTTGAATAGAAATTACACAACAAATTAATTAACCAATAATAATTAATTAATTATAATAATTGGGGAGTAATTAAATGGTTTAATGATTCCCTAAATTGTTGGGAGTAATTATGGATGAATTTTTGGGGAATAAATCTAAAGTTTCTATGAATGAATAATTGTGCTGAAAAATTAATTGGGTTTTTAATTTGAGTGAAATTGGTGAAGAATTAATTAATTAATGTGGATACTATCTATGTCGACTATGTGTGTGAATTTTATCATCATATGCACTATATGCTTCCAAAAATTAACACCTCATACTTTTAATCTATTTATTTACGACTATCGTATAAGATTATCTCATGACATAAAATATCGAACTTACTCTTTATAGTTCTAATTTTAATCAGTTGAGTCCATATTTTTATTTTTACTTTTTTGTTTTGACAAAATTAATCCTTACCCTAATTAACACTTTAACCAACAATTAATAACTTACTAATCCTAAATCATTCAATTTGAAAAGAAAATTAATTTATTACTACAATTTATTATAACTCGATTAAAAATCAAGTTTAGTGAATAATTTGTTGATTATTAAACGTTTTGTTTTCATATTTTTCAGTTACATAATTAATGTTCGACGGTCAACGGTGCGGGTTGGTGTGGTGGTGGTGGTCGGGCGGTACGGCGGGTCGAGGCGGAAGGGCAGCGATGTGGTGGGAAAGGAGGAGTTTGCGCCGGGGTGAGGGGGGAGGGGAGGGGAGGGGTTGGGTTGGTTCGCTGGGCGTGGGGGTGGGGGTACGTAGGTTTAGTTTCACTTTTTTATTTTTTTTCTTTTTTTTTATTTTTTTAGCAAAATTATTTTGTGAGAAAATTATATTTTCTAAAAATTGAATTATATTTATTTTATGTTTATTCACGTTAAATTTATATTTTGTAAAAATTGAATATTCGTCAACGGGAAGTTAGGACGGAGGGGTATGGTGGGTAGTGGATTAGTTTAGCGTTGATACTCTAAAAAAAACTTGTTGCGTGAAAATGAAAGAGAAAATGGACTATACTGAGTAATATTATTCGTTGCAGTCCAAAACTTGGAGAGAGAATTAGTAATTTTGGAGTTGGATGGGGAAATGAAAAGGGCAATTTGAAAATGTATGGACTAAATTGATTAAAGTGTGGACTGCGCCGAGTACGTCCTTATTTAAATAGGTTAAAACAGAAAATATTTTGTGACAGTTATAAGAATGACTACTCAACAATATTACTACTCCGCATATCATAAAATGATTACGTTGGTTGAGGGCCTTGAGGCCTCGAGGAGTTGAGGGTCATTGTTGTCACTAAAAGTGTCACATGAATCATATATATTATTTCAAATCTTAGATCAACCAATATTATTTTATGAGTATTTATGAGAAAGTATAGTTGATTAGCGAAATGAAAAAATAAAATTTTACTTTTAACATAAAGCTGTCTCATAAAACTTTTGCGATAATATGAAAGTTTTCTTTTGCTACGTTTAATTAGAATTGAAGGCTTGCAATTTTAATTAGAGTATGTCTTGTAAAAGATCGTCGTACACTTTTAAATTGTAAACTTGCCCACAATTACTAAAAACATATTAAATCAGTAGTCAGAGAGTAAAAGGAAAGGGACTTATACGAAACGTACCGTTAATCTTGAGACAGTTCTTGTCTACCAAATGCAGTGAATAGCAATAATACTTCGTACCGTACAAGATAATCAGCAAAAATTATTTTACAAACCCTAGTACAAATTTTTGTCCGCATTTTGTTTTCATGAGACTAAACTGCACGGACACAGGAGAAATTATAAGTTTGAAATTATCCTATGACCATGTTAATTATATTCCATTTTAATTATTTTTCTATTTTAATTGAAGATTCTTTTTTTCTCCAACAAACACTCACTAATGTACAACAATCATCTGACTTTTTTTCTGTTTATTTATTGATTTTTTCACATTATTGACATACTCCAAAAAATAAAATTTGATTTAATCGTTCATAATAATTCATAATTAAGTTTATCTTATGCTTTATTCCACATTAATTGGAAGTTGAAAGTTGAAACCCTAATTGCTTGGTGGAAGTTTATTTATTTATTTATTTATTTTTAATTTAGTTTACTTAAATTTTATCCAAATTTTACAAGAGAGATGTGTAAATGAGATTACATTGAAATTATGTATAAGCAACAATTATAATACATTATATCTAATTATAACTTTTGTATCGTATTATCGTGTCAACACATGAGTATTTTGTGTGAAGAAAATGATATCAGAGTATGACTTTTTTTTTTTGGTGAAAAAAATACTCAGTATGACTTTAAAAACAATGTAAATGATAAAATTAAGTACAATACATACTAATCTCTCAGTTTGCTTTATGAGATAACGAAAGGTAAGGTAAAACTACGTGCTTAATTTTACGTAGGGTCTAAAGTATTACTTTATTACTGCAATAAATAAGAAAAAGACAGTTTAACGCCTCATTAACAGCTGGCTGATTTCACTTTATATTTAAAAAATATACCTGTAAAAAAGTTACTACTTGATATTCAGCTCCAGCTCATATAAATATCAAATATTTAATTTAGAGGGACATCATCATTAATTTGAGTGAACTTCATTTGACCGTGGAAATTGAATCATAGAACTCTATCATTGACATTAAATTAAGGGTTACTTCACTTGAAAAGGTCATCAACCTTTCAAGGGTTTTCCATCAAAGGTCACTTAAGTGAAAAATATAAAATATTATTTTTTGTTTTTGTTTTACTCTATACAACCATGATTAGTAGCATAATTAATATAATAATTAGAGGGCATTTTCTAGGACGAGAGTTAATTAACCCACTTGCATCTTTTTAAACCCTTTTTAAGTTTTCTTAATTTAATTTCAATTTGCATTAATTTATTTTATTTTAGTTAATCTTAGGGATCTTGAATAATTCATTCTCAAATTTCCCAAATTATTACAAAGTTGACATTTATGTCATCTTTGATTCTTTCTCTTCATTGGTTCTAATCAAAGTTGTTGAAACAAAGATTTAATATTTCCCCTTTCAAATCATATAAATATAAGAGTATTTATTTTCACTTTTTGTATTATTTTTCTAGTTTCAATTAGCTCTTTTGTAAGTTACTACTTGCATGCTATATAATCCACATCCATTAATGGGGACTTCATTTTTTTATTAGGTGATACAGATATACAGCCGAGTATGCGGCTGTTTCCGAATCATTTGGAATTAATAATCATTTTCTCTTAGTTTGTAAGAGTGTTTTCTAACCCTTTTTTGTCTATTTTGGTAAATCCTAAATTTTTCCTAGATATAGCTTTTTCTAATTTGTTACTTGTCCATAATCCACATATAATTTAATGAACGTCTTTTCATTTCTCGATACACACAAACACAACTGTTTATTCAGTTGACTCCGATCCAAATCATTTTAAACACAGATCACATCGATCATTCCTGTAACTCAACACACCATTTTAATTAAATGGAAAATAACTCAATCATCGATCCTACAAATCAAAAGAGTCTAGTGGATGAACTAGTTGAAGGAAGGGATCTCACTAAGGAACTCTACTCCATTCTCCAAAGGGAAACATCTTCATCATCAAGCAATGCTGCTACTACTAATAATAATAATGAAACACCTACTAGTTTGAGAGTTACGCAAGAGATTTTATCCAAAATAGAAAGGTCACTTGCACTTTTGAGGTATGAACCTACACAATGCATTACTATGGGTACATTTGATTCACCTCTTTCATTCAATGGCACCCCTAAAAGTCCTACATATTCTTCTGAGGGTGACTTCAAAGATCCCATTGTTGATTGCAAAGATGATTCAAGGAAAAGGTAAAATTACAATTTTATTTGCTTTATCTTTTTATTATTATTATTATTATTATTATTATTAGGCTGATGGTTAATTATATTTAGTACTCCGTATTATATTTAATTCTGTTAGTTAGGTTCATTTGACTTTTTTTATCAGTTAAGTTGAAAAAGTCAAATGAAAATTTATTGATTGAAATGAAGATAGTACCTAATTATCAGATGTACTATATCGACATTTTCAGAATACGTCTTTTAAATTTGAAGTAAAAATGTATAATTTAACATGGATCTTATTTATTATGTTGTGTAAAATCTGTAATAAACTCATTTTTTGAATACTATTCAACATTGTTTGAAATAGTGTTTACATTGAAACTTTTATACTCCTAAATGCAAGTGAAGATTCAAAACAAACAAGATTATTATTGATAGTAATATTAACATTATTTTGAAGATGGAAATGTACAAAAATAGCATAAAACTTTTGCACATTTTTGTTATTGGTCAATTTATTTTCAGTATATTGTTATACTCAAACATATAGTAATATCTTGAAAAATGAATAATTATTTCTTAATAGTGTAATAAACATTGTGTTACAGAAAGGTTGTACCAAGATGCACAATGAAAGTTCAAGGATGTTGTAAAAGTGGGCTCGAAGGACCAATTGATGATGGATTTAGTTGGAGAAAGTATGGTCAAAAGGACATTCTTGGTACCAATTTTCCTAGGTACATATTACTATTTATTAATTATAATTATTTTATGACTTAATTAATTTGTTATATATTAGGAAAGAAAATAGCCTATAACATATGTATTTCTCATATTAACTTCATACAATTATTATTATTATTATTATTATTATTATTATTATTATTATTATTATTATTATTATTATTATTATATGATCCTCATACCGCCATCTCCTTTTCAATTATATTATTGCATTTTTTTATAAGCTGTGTGAAAAAATTAAACATGCGTTATGCTCTCTTGATTTTATTTGAATACTCGCTAGCCATTTTTTTTAATAAAATACGACAATCGCAACTGTTTAGTTGAAGATTGAAATCGATCAAGTAGACAATAAAAGCTAAATAGTACGAAATACTTAATAAATATTCAAATATGTCATGTTGTTGATGCCTAATTTTATACTCCGTATATAGTTAGATAAGATTAATACATTGGCTATATATAGCGATTTCATCTGCCTTAACAACCTAAAACAAGACTATATATACAAACCTTGTAAACGAGACATTTAATTTATATTTAGATTTTAGATTAATTAGACTAAATCAGAGCATTGTTGTTTGAGTTAATTATAATATTAGTTTTTTTTTTTTTTTTTTTTTTGAAGAGAATTATAATATTAGTTTGCTTTTGATCTATTTTGGTTCAAATTTCAATTTGACTCAACATAATTAGCAATCAGTTGAGGGTTTTGGTCATGTCAACTTTAGGTTTGGTGTTATTTGAGTATAAACTAGTTTTAGCACCCGTGTAATACACGGGTTATTTTGAAAAAAATATGTGTCCAACAATTTTTTTTATTTGCTTGAAAATTTATTCGTAATTTGACGATTATTTGATTTGAAATCCAAATAACCCTAATTCTAGAACACACATACCATTTGTAGTTCTATCATTAATGTGGAATCTTGTTGATTTACTATATGCTTTGCTATTATAATATTTCATTTCCTTGTTCCATCCAATCAAACGGTCATGACATTAATATATTCATAGTTATAAGTTAACTTAATATATTATTTCAAACACCATTTATTCTGTCTTATTATTTATCATCATTAACC
>JAUEKU010066080.1:0-22701 GCA_032274805.1 Gypsophila paniculata | reverse complement strand
TTCAAGGGCCGCCGGGGGCGCATCGGACACCACGCGAAGTGCGGTGCTCTTCCAGCCGCTGGACCCTACCTCCGACTAAGTCGTTTCCAGGGTGGGCAGGCTGTTAAACAGAAAAGATAACTCTTCCCGAGGCCCCCGCCGACGTCTCCGGACTCCCTAACGTTGCCGTCAACCGCCATGTCCCGGTTCAGGAATTTTAACCCGATTCCCTTTCGGAGTACGCGCGAAACGCGCTATCAGACGGGCTTTCCCCGTCCCTTAGGATCGACTAACCCATGTGCAAGTGCTTTCATCGGCTGATCTTGTTGAACCTGGTGTTGTGTTTGACAGCAAAATCTCGGTGTCTCAGAGTAATGCTAGTACACAAGTATCTAAAAATAATGATGCCCAGGAAGCCAAACGACCGGATTATCCTGAACAGGATACCCAAAGTGACGCCCATGAAGCCGACTCGTGGTTGGCTTATGTTGAACCAGTTACTCAAAGTGATGCACAAGAAGTTGACTCATGGTTGGATTTTCTTGAACCTGTTTCTCTGCCAGATAATCAGAATTTTATTGTTAAGAGCGATGATGTTTCGGTTCATCTAGAAATGGGAAGCAAGGACGTGAGTCACAGTATTGATTCAAATCAGGATGTGTTGAATCCAAGTGAGGAGATAGGAGTGGTTACTAGTGAGACCAATGTGAAGCCTCAATCTTCAGTTGATGGTTGGGAAGATGACCAACCAGTCGTGGTCCAGGACAATGAAGTGTTGTTATTGACCTACAACGAAGATGTTGTGACCACATTACCTATCGGTGATGGAGAAGATAATGTGGATTTTGTTGGCTTTGGCGACTTGTTTGATGAGCCTGAAGCTACTGCAACACTTTCAACTGTTTCAAGTAATATGCAGGTGGGTCCCTATGGAAATGGCTTCCTTGCTGAAAATAGCACTGAATCCGATCCTGAGGAAGTCGACAATTCAGATTCACCAGTATTGGTCGAGAGTTGTTTGGCTTATTTTGTAAAGCCTGAGTTACTTACTGGTGAACATGCTTGGCATTGTGAGAACTGTACAAAACTACAACAAGAGAAACGGAGAAAAATAAAGTACCCTCGGGCATCATTATCCGTGCTTCATAAAACCATTTCTAAAGACGAGTGTGCTGGCTCTGAAGATTTTGTTGCTGATAGTAATGGAAGCAGTGGGCATGATGAGAACTTGAAACAACATGTTTCAGGATATATCAATGGGTTCACTCCGGCATTGCCAGAAGAACAAGGAGAAAGAGATGAACTAGAAAGTGCATGCTCTGATGCTATTAACGCTTCTGTTTGTCCCCAACTTCCCGATGAAGCTAGTCTGGGTAGTAAATCAATAGATTGTCATAGTGGGTATGCTGCCCACCTTCCTATTGAGAGGGTATCAGGAGCTGAGGAACACGATTCAGAGAATGATAAAGAAGATGATGACATTCATTCCAAGAGTGTAAAGGTGATGAGAAGTGCAACAAAAAGGATACTAATCAACAAAACCCCTGCTATATTGACGGTTCACCTGAAAAGGTTTGCGCAAGATGCACGTGGTCGTCTCAGTAAACTGAATGGCCATGTTGTTTTCAAGGAATTTATCGATCTTCGACCTTATTTGGATAACAGGTGCCAGTCTTTCCTTAACCTTTTGGAATGTTTCCACGATGATCTAATTTGTCTGTGCCAATAACTGTTGCATGCATTGTTAAGCCATCTTCGTTGTGTGTCTGCACCTTATTGACCTCCAATAGAAATTTGTGTATTTGGTAACTTAGATGGACGTGTCTTCTTGAATTTTGGTTTGTTGTGTGAGTTTTTTTCCTGTTAAATGTCTCTGAGGCACCTTATAGACTTGTTATCTATCATTAGTGTTATTGAGGGATTCCATTTGCAGTGGGACCAAAATGCCTCACTAAATTGTTTGTGCTTGTGTTTACTGTTAACTATTGGTCATTTGATTTTATTTTTGATCAACTTTGGAATCAGACCATTTTTCTCCCTGGTGCCAATACAGGGGAAGGCGGTGTACATTTGACCCCCCTGCCCCCTACCCTTCTATTTGAAAAGGCACTATTGTAATGTTGTTGTAGAGCTCCTACTCCAATCAGCTGCAAGTCCATTGGTGTCTATTTTTTTATGTGGGAAAGTAAAGTCATTTTGATCATTTATTCGTACATGAAAGAATATATGGTTTTATCTGTTTCCACGCTCTGCTTCACCTAAATAAGACGTTTAGAAGTGAAAAGAGTATGTTGTACCTAACATAGATGCGGAAACTGACAGAAGTGGTAGGTGTCTGTTAATTTGTTTATTACTGGACTGGACTTGATAAAGTTGATGTGTACTTTTTCCATTCACTTGATACCTTGTTGCGGTTGATGAAAATGGTTTATTTGGTGTAACGTATTGTAAGTTGTGATGGACTCAAATGACTGGATAGAGGATAGAGGAAGTGATTGAGTTGGCCCGTGGTGGCTCTTTGGCATATTTCAAATGAGGTGATGATACGACTAATAAAACTAGGTGCAAACTTTTAGGCGATGTATGATGTATGGTATGAAATGAACAAACAAATGGTTTCAAAGACCATGGAACTACTCTATCGAGTATCCTCAATTTATATATCAAATACTGGCAAGACGATAGCGTCTCTCTTCATTTCCTCATCCCAAACAAGGGAACTTGTCCCTCCATTTCCCCGAAAGCCCCCCATCTAAACAAAGGACTACACAACATGCAATCTCTTCCACTTTTTACTATATATGGAGTAGTTTGTAGGGCAACATTAATGTTGTACTCCATCCTATCTTAATCCAAATAATGATGTGCAGGTCTATGAGCGACAATTGCATTTACCGTTTGATTGGAGTGGTGGAACATTCGGGGTCGATGAGAGGTGGTCATTATGTTGCATATGTGAGAGGTACGGACAAACGGCGAGGTAGATCACAAGAAGAAAACTATACACGGAAACATAATTCCTGGTATCATGCAAGTGATGCCTATGTTCGCGAAACAACATTGGATGAAGTCCTTCGTTCCGAGGCTTACATTCTTTTTTATGAGAAAATTCAGCTTTGAAGCTATATTAGCTCAGCTTAATAGTCCGCGGCCTCCTCAACGCCACTCTAAAGCGTCCCATTATTCGTTTTTTCTTTTGTCAAATTATTATTGTGGCATCTTTTTGTATGCTTTTCTAGAAAGATTAGTCATGTAGAGGGGATGATCTGGGGTTTATTGTGCCATATTACCCTTGTAGGATGAATGGATGATGATGATGGATCGGTGAAAATTATGCCAACTTATTACAGATCACATGGTTGAAATATTGAATTATACTACATTGAGTTTTTGCAATCATTGTCTTATGATGTGAGTTATTTTTGCCGATGCTTAATAACTCTCTGCCGTCGTGTGCAAATGTCTTGAGATTGCCATTTCTGTAGACATCATGGTATAAAAATCTGGCTATGATGTACTCCATACTTCATAATGAATTTCCAAGTTGCGTTCTTTCCCTCTTTTGAGGTCAGATTTGGATATAATCCCACTCTATCTTGACCCAAAATCGACGCTCGATGGCCTCAATCTACATCCAAGTCGGACACGATTTGTTTTGATTTAAAGTTCTTCAATATCAATTTTCGCAATGTTTTACAGAGAAGATGGGCTACGGAAGGAACAGAAGTGGAGGCCAGCAGACATGAAGGCGGTACAGGCGAAGCAAGTGATGAAGCAAACGAAGTATGTGAGGCTGAGGGGGTGAGTAACGAAGAACAGGGGAAGTGTCTTTGGGTTATTGGGAAGGCAAGCGGTTGTGACAGCTGGAGAATTAAAACTGATGGCTCATGGATAAGTCCATGTATAGGAGGTATCGGGTGGGTGGCTTATAGGCCGGATAATCAAAGGAAAGCGGGTATATCAAAACCGATCCACTGTATCTCACTGATTCAAGCTGAAATGGAAGCGGTTTTGAGTGCTATTCGGTGGGCGGTAAGCAAAAAGATTTTACATTTGGAAATTCAAACGGATTGCCAGGTATTGTTAAAGTCCGTAAGGAAGGGAGGTGAAGACATAAAGGAGTGCATGAACATATGCAAGGATATCCTTTTTGAAGCGTCTTTTTTTCATTGGTTATGTTTTAATTTTATACCAAGAGCGTTTAATATGTTAGCTCATAACCTAGCTTTAGAAGCTAGGAAGACTGTGTTGATGTATCAATTTTTTTACAACTGCCAAAAAAAAAAAAAAAAAAATTCGCAATATTTAGTGTAGAGCGTGATCCTGTTCATGAAACTTGCCCCATTTCGGCCATTTGGATCTCGTCTCTGTTACACTTTAAACATTTTACTTGATCTAGATGGGTCACAAAGAAGAGATATATGCAGCATCAGAATCGGGTTCAATGAAACTTCACTCGCGTGAAGTGTTTTGCCATCCCGATTCAAAACTAGTTACTCTTCACAACCTGGTTTTATATATGAACGGGTGTCGAGTTCCTTGCCCAAATGAATCTACATTTATGTGAAAGGGCAATATCGAGAATCCAGGAACAAAGCTCGAGCTAAGAAGGAAATGACGATCAAGTATTGGTAATCGAGGATGGAGGGAGTGTTCTGAGAACTATCATTCCCTCCCGCGAACATCTTCTTCCTTTGTTTTCTTCTATTTTCGATTTCAAACTGCAGTAATAGCTACTCAAAACCCCTAGTTTTTAACACAAACGTCTGATTAAGAGTGCTGATTTAGGTGGAAAAGACATCGAAAATGAGAGTACATCATCGTCGTCCCCCTCATACAGATAACATAATTAAGAGTACACTGCAACAAAGAAGCACTCCAACTGCCCTGATCACCTACTGTAATGGTCTATGGAGTGCCTTGACTAAACTACCTACTACTGCAGAGTCTCGAGTTTTATTGACCGGAAAGCTCCAGAAGCGCTTCCCTCCTAGCGCCCAACACTGTCTAACCTCCATATGTTATGGTGTACACATCAATCTGCTCTCTGCTTCCAAAATGCAACTGCATTTCGATAACCAAAAATTACTCATATTGACTTGCACGATTAACAAATCCATGTAACGTCTGAGTAAGTTCCCTCTGAGACGGTTCCAAGTATAAAACGACCAAGATGCCACAAAGCAAAAACAACACGGTGTTCCCAAAACGAAAAATGGTCACATGAAAGTCGAGTTATTACTGATTGATGATCAAAAGAGTTTTATAAGGGGGCTAAACAAAGAAACCATTTATAATCTAAATGATGTGCTAAAAGAAGTATGGGAGGGACACGAGATAAGACATCAAATGAGAAAGATAATCTGCTCCTCGAAAATCCAGCAAAACAGAAATGCGAGCAAATACAAAGACGAGGCTTACATCAGCTGGAGTTATGGAAGCAGAGATACGGCAACCTTGGTAGACAAAGTTTGGGAGAGCATCCAAGTTTTGGTTCTTACGATACGTTTCGAATGCAGGACCGAATTTCGTGTTGCGTTTCACTTTCAAATGCACCACACCATCTTTCTGCATTTTTCATACTCTTATCAATTTCTCATGCTTCTTTACATTACAACAGTGCATATTTACGGGTTAATTTTTTCGATAAAGCTACATCGACTAGAGTATCGAAAACAAAACACGAAACAACACCACAAAAAGGCAAAGCAATCAACCAAACCAAAATAAGACTGGACTGAGCGAGGTAACAAAACAGTCTTGTGCATCTGTTGTTGTTTCGGGTGATGTTGAAGGCGAGCATTTGGGTTTGCTTGATTCGGATTATCTGGCTTATTGGGGTTTTGTGTCGAAGGATGTGACTTCAAGTGATGTGATTGGTTTTTTGGAAGCTTGGAGATTGCCTGGTGCGGCGTTTTTCGCTATTTGCCTCTTCTTTTCTAAGCTTGTGGCTTATACATTTCTATATTGGTTGTAGTTCTATATTAGGCACGCAGGTAATCCACTTAGTCTAGGATAAGTGGTGATGTTTGTTTGTTTTTTGCGTTCATTTGATGTAATTTTCGATGTATCATCTGGAAATAGCCTCTTTGTGAGAGTAGCAAGGGTAAGGCTACGTACATACGAACCCCTCTGACCTCGGCATTGGGGTAATGTTGTTGTTGTTTTAGTTTTTCGATTTATTATGTTAATTAATGGGGTTTTGATTAGTATTTGATGTGTCGAAACTGAACCTATTGCTGGTGTACACTTGTCTCATGAAACTGCTGGGTTGCTCTCAACCATATTTGATGTTGGGGGTGTTCTTGAAGGAGTAATGGCTGGTCTGATTTCTGACAAGCTTAAAGCACGGGCTACCACTTCTGTTTCGCTTCTCCTGTTATCGATCCCAGCTCTTGTGTTATATCGCGTTTATGGGAGCAACTCAATGTTCTCCATTAATGCATTGATGTTCCTTTGTGGTGTGTTTGTCAATGGGCCTTATGCTCTCATACCTACAGTTGTGGCTGCTGATCTTGGTACTCAGAGTGCGATTAGTGGAAATTCCTGCGCTTTGGCTACGGTCACAGCTATAATAGATGGTACTGGCTCCATTGGGGCTGCCATTGGTCCATTGCTGGTAGGATACATTTTCACCAGTGATTGGAATACCGTTTTTGGCATGCTTATTGCCTCTGTCTTCACTGCGGCTGTGTCTTTGATTCCTGCCGTGATATCTGAGTTGCAAATAGCAAAATCTTGAGTTCAGATGAATGGTACAGTTTAGTGATCAGATTTACACGTTTCACTATCGCATTCCCCCATTTGATCACTTGGTTAGCATCTTAGTAATCAACTATGGAGATTTTTCATAATTCATCTTTGGATCATTTAGGCTACAAGTGCATAGAAAGAATTCCCTCGTACGGAGAAGAGATTAGTTCGGTTTGTGTCCTGTACATGTTGACTATCTGTTGACATACGAAGTAAACATTTTTGTATTTGGTGAGAAGATCTTGTACAAGCGGGTGAATTTATACTTCAAAGCATTCAGATATTGGAGATTGTATACTTAACTTTTTGAATCCTTTGTTAATAGATGTGAAGGTATATTATGTTCCTTGTTTTGGCTCTGATATGCTCAGACCCTGTTCTGAATAAAATCGCCTTTATACGTGCATGGAAGGATTAGTACAGTTAGGTAGTGTTATATTGAACAACAATTTTATGGAGTGAACTAAGCCGAACTGCAACGTATGAACTGTACTCAGATTAAATTCAAAACTTTAAATCGAAAAGAATCTAAATTATGAAATTTCAAGTCCAAATTAAAAGAACATGAACCTAGAAATGTTAGGACCACTTCGACTGAATGACATGTAATTACGTAAATGAGGGAAAAACGTTATGGCCAAAAGTTTATTTTTTTCCTTTAGGACTTATACTATGTCGTAATGAATTCTTTTTACTTGATTAGACGGTACATATTGGCTTCTCTAATTTCGCCATGATTTGATTTTTGGTAGTTTAAGGTTGATTTGATTCCTGGTAGCACGACACCAACGACTTACCCATACGACTTACCCAACACAGAAGGTCGCTCCCCCTAAAACACCCGAGAATATTTAGACATCTTCGGTAGCTTCTTTTCATAACGTTTTTTAAATACCAACACCGCGCGCATCGCGCGTGGGCCATCAACTAGTGGTAGTAAAAAAATGAATCATCAATTATCAATAGAAGACCAATTCGTGAATCCGTAAAAGTATACCCAACATAAACTTATCTAAAGTGACATGTATAGATTCATTCATGTTAAAACTTTGCTGGATAAGTTGACCATTCCGTAATACAAATGAATGAAAATGATTTTTCATATACCTTCAGGGACTCAATAAATTTAATTTAAATTTCAGTAATTTTGATTACAAATTATGTACTCAATAATTAATAGAAATTACTCAATATATTCTTAAATTAATTTATCATTTGTAATTGATCAAAAATGATGTATTGGTCGAGGTGAATTTTTGTTAAAATTTGAGAGGAAAACATAATTTGTGTTTTAGGACAAAAGGATAACTGCACGTTTATATATTGCTGTACTTCGGAAAACACCAAAAATAAAACAAAGTCAAATATATAAATATATGTTCACGGACTTGACACAAATATTTAACTTTCAAGAACCAATTTCCTTGTTTTTAGCAATGGAAGAACAACTCCCTCCATTTAGGCATTTAGCCTTTATAAGATCCCGTAACAACTTGTCATTGCTATTGCTCTCATTTTATTTGCTTAGGTATATTTCTCTCATTTATTTATTTGGTTGCTATTTTATCACACGCTTTTATTTTACTATTTATTTTTGTATTTTCTATTAATTTGGTTATTGGATTGTGTTATTTTTTATCGTTTGATTATACTGCCATTAATAGACCGGTCGTGAGAAGAAGGTTTGACTGACTTTGATTTCTGTACTGGGTTTAATTTGGCCTTGTTCTTTTGGACCGAATTTTGTTGAATGGAGCGGGAGTGAACTGGACTTATTCAAGAATAAAAATGAACTAAAAATTGAACAAATTAGACATGAACTGAAATTATGAAAATTAAGCCCAAAATAAACCGAGCCTAGGAGGTTGTGGTACGAGTAATTTTTTGAATTTGATTTCTATGCTGGTTGATGAATGTGATCGAATTTGACTTCCAGTGATTAACATATTGCAACACAATTAGAGTTGGTGATGATTGCAATTAAATTTAAACCGTCTTTGTGTGTGCAGAAATTATTAAAATGACGTTTGATATTTCACGCCGCATGTTGGCAAGAGACTTCCTCGATGGAAATATCATTGCAGAGTTTGAAAAAAATCTAAAAGCGTTCCAAGAACAGAACCCATCTGGTTGCTTATTATCTTTGTCAAGTGAGCTCTCAAATGATGCAAATGATATTAATTGGCGTAGACTTGCTGCTATTGTGTTGAAGAACTCGATAGATCCTAAATATGCGTCTATGCCTCAGCTGTGGATGACAATTGATACTACCGTCAAGTCTCAGATCAAGGAGTCACTTTTGAAAACGCTTGAATCCTCGACTAAGGAAGCACGGCACATGTCAGCACAAGTCCTTGCAAAAATAGCTGCCTTTGAGATTCCGATAAAACAGTGGCCAGATTTGATCCCTCTATTGCTTTCTAACATGACTCAGTCAAATATTTCAGCTTCATTGAAAGAAGGGACTTTGAAGACTCTTGAGTATGGATGCGAGGAGATGTCTCACAAGGGCCTCGAGCAAACTGAAGTGAACGATGTGCTTACAGCTGTAGCTCGAGGAATGGACCCTGCTCAAAATACAACTGAGACTTGTGTTGCAGCAACTAAAGCTCTTTGTAGCGCTCTTGCTTTAGCACAGAGCAATTTTAAGGATGAGACGGACCGGGATTATATCATGAAGGCTGTTTGGAATAATGCAGCCTCTCAGGATATTTTTATAAGAGAGGCTGCTTATGAATGTCTGGTGGCAATTGCATCGATGTACTATGAACTGCTTGCACCGTATATGCAAGACCTTTATGTACTTACATCTGAGGCAATGAAAGCAGATGAAGAGCCAGTTGATCGTAAGGCAGTTTCTGACGTTCTCCTGGAGAGCTTGAAGGATACCCCAATCATAGCAGAGAAGATGTGTGGTGCTATCTACTACCTTGCACCGTATTTTAAGTATGTTGAGTGGAGCTCTCTTGTCTTCATTCGAGATATTATTGCATCTCTAATCGCCACAGCTGATAGAACAGACGCCCATGACAATAAACTACGCAATGCTGCTTACAAAACTTTGAACGAAATCGTCAGATGTGCCGAAATGCCTGCAACATTTCAAATCATTATACAACTGATTCAACTTATAGTGAAGAAATTGTCATTGTCCTTCAACCTTCCGATTGAAGAACAAGAGCGAGAACATTTGCAAACCCTTCTTTATAGTGTCCTGCAAGTCATCATCCAGAAACTTAATGCTAAAAAAACGAAGCATATAATTATCAGATTGGCTGATCACATCATGCGTTTGATCCTCAGAAGCCTGGCTAGTCGTAGTGCTTTAGTCCATAAAGAGGCTATGCTTGCCATTAGTGCATTAGTATATCCAACCGCTGCGATGTTTGTTAAATATATGCCTGATTTTTTCAAGTACTTGCAAATGGGCTTGCAAAACCATAAAAAATATCAGGTTTGTTCCATCACGGTTGGGGTGATTGGTGACATTTGTCGTGCACTCAAGGATAAGATCTTGCCGTACTGCAACGTGATCGTGTCCTTCCTTGTCAAGAACCTCTCTAGCGGAGAACTCCACCATTCTGTCAAACCGGCAATAATCTCATGTTTTGGTGATATTGCTCTTGCAATAAGAGCACAATTCGAGAAGTACCTTTGCTATGTGATTCCCATGATGCAGAGTGCATCTGAGGTTTGTGCTAAGATGGACACGGGTGATAATGAAATCATGGAATTTGGCAACCTTCTTAGGCGTAGCATCTTTGAAGCGTACTTTGGAATCCTACAGGGTTTTAAGGACGCTAAGCCTGAGCTATTTGTTCCTCATGCGAAACATCTCTTGCTGTTCGTAGAGTTTGTCTTTAGGGACAAAGAAAGGTATGTCAGAAATTCGCCTTGCTGCCTTTCTTCTTGTAGCAAGTCTTGGATGGGATCATATACTTGCAAACATGCTGTGTCAGATTCGTGCTTGTGTCATGCTATAAAAGGGTCATCTACCACAAACCAAGCCCGTTTGCTTAAACATGTCATACCCCTCAACCCTGGCCCAAACCCATTTAAGTTTCCCGTAACCATACCAGACTTGTTTAACCCGCTTATATTTATCCAGCTCAATTTGAACTTACTCAATCTGTCTTAACACATTAGTCCAAACAACTCATTTAGACATTTACCCCTTTCAACATAACAACGGTTTAGTCAGTTTTTAGCTTGACTTGATTTCAACCCATTTAAATAAATGGTAAAAGAGTTAGTTGTGTCAGGTCATCACATAAAATATCGTATGGGTTATCGAATTGATTTCAACCCATTTGTTTAATTGGGCTGGTCGTTATCAGGTTTGTGTGTGGAGACTCCAACCCTAACCCAGCCCAACCCATTTATTTTTGTGTTGTGTTTGTGTTTGTGTTTGTGTTGGTGTTGGTGTTTGTGTTGGTGTTGGTGTTGGTGTTGGTGTTGGTGTTGGTGTTGGATTGAAATGCTCGACTAGACCTTCTAAATTCATGTCGGGTTCATGCCAAAGTTTTCAGGCTGATCACTATTTACCGCCTCTATGCCATTGTCTTACTTTCCGACGATCTAAATACCCGTGTATTCCTCATTGACTAAGAGTTGGGTCTCATTTAAAAGACGTGTGTTTTATCTTGTTACCTTCCTCAATTGATTTATGTGCTCCATGTCTGATATATATAAATCTGTTAATTCTAATGCACAGGGAGCAGGGCGTGATGAAAGCAGCTATTGGAGTCTTGGGCACTCTTGCAGATTCACCTGGTCCATACACGAATATACTCTTGGAGAACTTTTCAGTCTGTATGCGTGTCATTCAAGAATGCCTCAAATCAGATGATCCACAGCTGAAGGATGCAGCAACTCGGATACAAGGATTGATTGGCCGGATGATCATGGAGCTCTCGTGAGTGGCAGCAGTCTTTGATTCCTATCTTAGTGGATATAAATTTTTGTCGTCACAAGGTGTCAGGTCACCGGAAAGGGATGGTCTCGTATTAACCTTCTGAAAACTTTGATTAGTTTTTGCTGAATCATCACACTTAGAATGAGCCTTAAATGAAAATATGCTGATAAGATCTTTTTGAGACTAATGTGACCTAATGTGCCGTAGTTTTTGTTCATGATAATTGTTAATCTATAACACCTGACCCAAATTGCCCTATTTGAACCTGTTTTTTCACGTTTTGAAACTGGTTTGGACCACATTTTTCTGCTGAGCTTGAATTGGTCAGAAACAACTTGAAATTATACTGTAATAGTATAAAATGTTGGTTGTCTGAATGTCTTGATTTTCATGATCCAAGATGATAGAATAACCTTGTCCCTAACCATTGACCGACCTTGTCCCTAACCATTGACCCGAGTCTGAGTGGAATTGAATCTCATTGCATCCGGGAAGGAGTCTTTACACAATCATATATTAGGTCCGATGTAAACTCAAATTGAGCGATCGGAATCAAAATCAAATGACGTGTTTGCTAGGTCTATGTTAAACTTTGCCTTTGAACACGGAAATCCTACAGTGCAATCGATTGTACTTCAATCGGATTGAAACATACACTCTCGATTGTACTTCAACCGGATTGAAACATACACTATGCTCATTTGCGCACTTACTAAGAGCACTATCCCTACATATTAAAAAGCGCAAAGAGGGATTACATTGTAGCTTGGAAATAGTGTCTCCCCTCTTACCGGCCGTTATTCAAAGTGTCTCAGCCTTCCATTTCTCATTTGTTTCCTACCCTAACGCCATCTCCTACTACTCCGGCTTTACAACTTATGTTTGATTTTTACCCTTTATTATTATTGTGCTCGTTGTTTTCGTTATTGTTCATATTGATTCTGATCCCCATTTAGTTCTTTGATTTATTTCGGCCTTCTTGATATTGTTTTAATTTCATTATTTTATTAGTTTAATTTGACAATTTATTAGTTTAATCTGAATACTTTTTCTCCCCGACGACAAATTATTCACGTGGTTCATTCTTCTCCTCCATGTATTCTTCTTGTTATCTAAACTAGTGTAGATCCCGGGCATAATGCCCGGAGACTATCTTTAGCTTTGTAAAAGAATTGGTCGTTAATTAAGTGTTGGCTTGAGATGTTTAATTTAACTAGTTGACCCTCGCGCTACGCGCGTGGTTCCCCAATATGTGATAATGGCGTGTTTGTATGATGACGGTGATGGTTGTTGATAGAGAAGCTTAGGAAGGAGTGATTTTAAAGAGAGCAAGAGATGAAGAAAGAGGCAGAAAAAATGGGTAGAAAAAGGAGTGGTTTTAGGGTGAGTAATAGAAAAGGGGAAATGAAAAATAAATTCACATACAAATGCGGAAAAAAAAATGCTCCAAATTGATTGAGCTTGCATTGTAGGGCTTTTAAATCACATATTAACAAGACCTTTTTAGTTAAGAGACCTGGATTCGAATATCCCGATTATTTTATGATTTAAAAATAAAGAGGTACCGCTGATTATATAAGAGGTACAAAACATACAATCTAGGGTATCAAATAAGAAAAAGTGCTAAAAACAATTAAAGATGTACCAACATTATTTGAAAGTACTCCGTATACAAGTTTAAAGTGGTACCTATTAATACAAACAAAGGATACAAAACATATTTGAGAAGGTACGGAATGTATAAAGCAAAATGGTCTTACAATAATATCGTAAGACCGTCTCATACAAGAGTTAGGAATAGAAGATCATGAGACCTAGGGTTAATCTCCATTGTTTTCTTACTCGACATGTAAGAGCCCATGCTACTGTCTCGTAATGCCTGTGCCTTCATAATCCTTTCCATGTTTGTTGTCCAGCAATACTCACCCATTACCAGACAGTATGGAGAGTCGACAATTCTGTCAGACACAACTACGTACTTTCTCAATTTTATCACCCAAGATCTCTTTGATCACCTTGCACAAGTTCCCGAACGATTTCTTCTCTTCCTTCTTTTGCTTTTCTTCTCCGATTTCATCCTCAAACTTTAGCCCTTCCGTTGTAGCTGATACAAGCCTCTTCCCATCATAATCCTTCAATTGCCCAATAGCATACTCGTCAATAGCATCAACCATGTAAAGCACCTCATAACCCTTCTTCTTGAGCTTTTATAAGAACGGAGATTTTTCAACAGCCTTCTTACTTTCCCCAGTGATATAGAAGATATCCTTCTGCCCCTCCATCCCAGTGACATAGTCCTTCGAGCTAGCCAATTTAACCCTGTTTTGACTATCTTCATGAATACCAAGCTTGATGTTCTTAGAAAACGCTTCATAAAACTTGTTATAATCCTCCTTGTTCTCCGCAATCTCATTAAACATCTCAATGCTCACCTTCAGAATCTTGTTTTGCTGAAGCAACTCACGGGAGATGTTCAACGGCAAATCATCTGAATCAACAACACCATTCGCAAAACTGAGGTACTCTGGGATAAGATCCTCACAGTTGTCAATAATAAACACCCTCCTGACATACAAATTGATATTGTTCGGCTTCTTTTTGGTGTCGAACAGATCAAATGGCGCCCTCTTAGGAAAGAAAAGAACCGCCTTAAACTCAAGCTGACCTTCAACAGAAAAGTGCTTCACAGCAATATGATCTTCCCAATCATTAGTCAAGCTCTTATAGAACAAAGCATACTCATCCTTAGTAATCTCCTTGGGTTTCCTCAACCAGATCGGTTTCTGCTTGTTGATGAGCTCCCATTCATGAGAATTGAGAAACCTCCTTAATCTTTCTTTGCTTTCTTTTGTCCTCTTTATCCTCGTCTAAATCCTCAACAGCACCCTCTTCTTCCTTCTTCGGCTCATCGTCCTCATCGTGACTGATTTCCTTCTCAGTGATCTTCTCGGTCCAGAGATAAATAGGGTAGCTGATGAACTCAGAATGCTTCTTCACAAGGCCCTGATCCTCCTCTCCTCCAAGTACTCCAGCTGTACAAATAACATAAGACATCAGATTAAAGTAATAAAAAAATTCATAACAAAATGTTGACAGTAAATGTAGATTTGGCATGTAACAATGCAGATATAGACGATTAAGCAACATCCATAAATTCTTGAAGATGAACTTTAACCAAGACAGTGTAAAACCTAGCAAGAAGGTAATAAGTAGTTTTGCTGGGCCACAAAATTACTTGATTTCCAGTGAAGCCAGGATTTGTTTTGGTCATTTGGTTGCAAATAAATAGAAAATAACTCAAAATGCTTCACACAAAAATTGGTTACACTTCAATTATTGTAGAGTAGTGGTTATTCAACACAATTTTCAGTGGATCAACAAGAAACAGTCTCCCTATGATATACAATCAACACGATATTTACAGCACACTTTAAGATAAGGAAGCAATGTCGTAAAAAGAGCCACACAGGCTCTTCAACGGGGGGTTGGAGATTCAAACACAAATCGTTATGTTCAAAACAATACAAAACCACCTTCTTAACAATACCAAACCGAACACGCGTGTAATAATGAGAATAGGGAAAAACTCGAGACTGAGAATGCAGGAAACCAGCACGCAAGAACATGATTCAAAAGGCATAAATACTTTAACATGAACCCCGGTTTTAAGCATGCTACGAAAACAAGCCCTGTTTTGCATTAAAAAAAAACACAATTTACTATTTAAGAACCAGCTTACACTCAGATGGTGCACATAAATAAAGCCATAACAACAATCGTAAAAACACATTCTCATAAACAAAATCGCATAATTTTCTAGGAAATGTAGCCTATGTTGGGGCCGGGGTTGGAATAAGATCAACAAAACTCGAGTAGTGTTAGTACCTGATCTTCCTTAAGGAAGAGAGTGATCTTAGTACCGCGACCAAGCTACTCTAGCTTAGGTACAAGTTACAACAGCTTAAAGTAGCTCAGTATACCACGATATGTCTATAACCTCTTAACTCCTGGCAACAATACCAAGCCACCTTCTTAACAATACCAAACCTAACACGCGTGTAATAATGAGGATAGGGAAAAACTCGAGACTGTGAGAATGCAGGAAACCAGCACGCAAGAACATGATTCAAAAGGCATAAATACTTTAACATGAACCCTAGTTTTAAGCATGCTACGAAAACACGCCTCGTTTTGCATTTAAAAAATCACAATTTACCATGTAAGAACCAGCTTACACTCAGATGGTACACATAAATAAAGCCATAACAATAATCGTAAAAACCCATTCTCATAAACAAAATTGCATAATTATCTAGGAAATGTAGCCTATGTTGGGGCCGGGGGTGGAATAAGATCGACAAAATTCGAGTAGTGTTAGTACCTGATCTTCCTTAAGGAAGAGAGTGATCTTAGTACCGCGACCAAGCTACTCTAGCTTAGTTACAAGTTTCAACAACTTAACGTAGCTCAATATACCTTGATATGTCTATAACCTCTTAAATCCTGGCAACAAGACCGATTAGGTGCCGCCAGTTCTACGACCTTTGATATGTATAGCTAAGCTTTGGTTTAAACAATACTTTCCAGGAGGGTATGATGCTTACGACTCCATCGTAGGAACTAATCAAGTTCAGAGATGCACAAGAGTCAGTTTAACCTACAGTTTAAGGAAACCGCTAAGGTACCGTACATTCAGCCTTCCGACGTCATTAGAGTTTAGACTTGAGCCGTATCTTGGTAACTTTTTCGTATTGCACTATAGTGAATTTCTAGTCCAGAAGAGAGTATTTCCCAAATATTAAAGCTTCCCCATCCATATTTTACACTAAAAAAAATCACAAGCCATAAGAACAATGGCCGCATAACTCAAATACCTCATGGAGAGCTCTTGATAAGTCCATTGTCAAGATGAGGCGTTTTTCCTGGCAAAAAAAGTGTAAATAAACAATGATACATCAAAAGATAAAAGCAAGAAACTATTCAAAACTTCCTTGCAACCGCCTAATTTATGTATGAGAAGGAAGATTTTATAAGACGCATTCTTATTAGCATACCTTCAGCTGTTTATCCCTTTTATCTCTGATAATAGAAGTCTGTCTAGCCTTGCAGTGCCTAGCTAAATACACGGAAAACAGTAAATATACTTCATCCTGGTAGCTTTGGATATACAAAATAAGTTGTACTTGATTCATTTAATCAATATTTAAATTCAAATGAACCCGTTCAAATTTTCAATTAACATAAGTTGGCAAATGAAGAGGGGAGAAAGAGTGACAAGGACGTATCACGGAATATTTATTTTTCTATAATAGCAAGCACTTTAGTTATCTTAAACCAAGTGTCAGTTACAAGCTATGAGATAATATCCCGCTCGTTATACAATTGCCAGTTAGAAGCAATGTAATATTATCCCTCTCGTTATACAATTGTGAGTTACAAGCTCTTCTTCCCCAAATCACTTGTATGGAGTTATACGACACAAGTTAACACACATATCATCTCCTACACTAAAAGCCTTCAAATATATCTTAAGTCAACAAAAAAAAAAACACCAATCGGATATATATTTTTTGAAGTCTGAGTCATATAAACGGAGTAGTCTTGAGAAACTTACTGAAGGGCATCTAAAGCGACCTGTGAAATAAACTTCCAAGTTGGAACAGACACCGGTCTAATCCTGAAAATTAAAACAATAAATGGCATTGTAAGCAAATCAGATCATATTAGTCATTAAACTCAAATTGATAATCTTCACGAGACCTAAACACATATCGTACCAATTGCAAGTTTAGTTATAGGTAATCCAATGTGTAAGGCTACAGATCTAAGGTAGAAAATGGAACTTAAAGTGATTTTGGGCTTGCTTGCACAAATAGAACAGAGAAGCGGTTATGAGCATGTTTACACAAGTAGAACTTAAAAGTTCAATTAGAGCAAATATTGCATGGAATTTCATTACACTGCAATGATGTGGAATTTCCACTCAAGAAAAGAAACAGTTTGTTGAGATATAATTGTTTGTAAAGAAGCTAATGTTAGTATAATCTAAGAAGACGTAAATGAAACAAATTGTTTTTAATTAGTTCTTAGGAAGCAAATTAGGCTTTACATCTTTATACACAGACATACACATGCATTTTTTCATATAACCCGCTAATCACGCTACCACAAAGACACAGACAAAGCAAAGTGTTTGTGGTACTCAAAAACGCAAAACAACAAGCTTAAAAATAAGACGAAAATAAAGTCTACCATAATCCAACCTAACCACAGAAAGTACCATCATTCAACATCAAATTCGTAGTCATCATCAACTACGAACATTAAAAATATCAGAATGGAATAAAGAAGCAATGAAGCACGAATAAAAGATCAAGTAAACAACAAAAAAGTAACTACGCCATACAAGATGAATTCCCATCCCGCAAAACCAAACTCAGAGAAGATAATTGATTGAATAAAAAAGAAATGCCTACAATCGAGTATCGGAGCACTGAAAACCGCTATTAGCAAGGTAGTGCTCCACCAATTCATCTGGAATCTAACCCCACGAACAAGTACCAATTCAAAACTTCGAGGAAAGTGACAAACGAGATATAATTTAAATGGAAAAGAGAAAGAGGAGAGAGGTGAAAATAATACAGTGGGATAGTAATCCATTAATAAAGCGAGGAACTCACAAAGGGCAGCATCGTCATCGTGACCTCCTTCACTACTCTGCCTCTGGTTCATCCTCCTATTTCCAAGCAAAATCCACATAGCTATCAATTGAAAGCTGAAACTTATCCCGTAACACATGGTGATAGTTGATATATGCTCTTGATGGTGACCAACAAGAAGATAGCAAAAGATCATGTAGATCGTCTCTAAGTTAACAAAGGCATGGTAGTCATAAGGTGGAAAAACAAGTCTATCTTCAAACATTTGCATTTGTTCCAGTTTTCTAATCGTTGTCTAACAACTATCAAGTATCAACCATGTCATTTTAACTTAAAACCCGGGCACGGCTAGTATGGCGGCGACCCCCTTTTTTGGGAAAAATGTTTTTTTATTGCTATATTTAATAGATCAATATATCATTTATGATGGAGCCAAAGACTTGTTATTCTTCGGATAGAGATTATGATGGAATAAAGTAACGGCTCCATAAACCGATTGCTAATCTTTTTATTGTGAAGTGGCAGTCCTATGCAATTCTCGACGCAATTCTCTTTTTCGGTCATTCAGAATTAGCCTCTTTGTGATGCGCACAAGAGTAAGGCTGCATACATCCGACACCCGCCCCTACCCCGCTATCCCGCTAGTTGCGGGGGACTTAAACGGCTCTGAGGTTAAGGTTGTTGTTATTTAATAGATCAATATACATTCCCGTGACCAAATCATCAACAAATCGAGCATATAAAGCAAAAAAAATAAAAAATAAAATCTGACCAACATAATACTCCGTACAAACGAATTAAAAAACACAACCATCCAGTAACACACCTGACATAGAAAAAGATCCAACGCTCAAAACTCCGAGCCATCAGCTGATCAATTCTCCAACAAATCATCTGCTTCGCCTAAGAACCATGGTGACAAGGGAGAACTTCTGTAAGACCTGAATGGACAGAATGACAGATCCTTTGCAGGTTCATGAGCCTTGTTCTTCTGCCGGAGATACAACAGTCGGAGATACAGCAACTGAAGCATTTGTAGATGGTGAACCAATAGAAACAACCCCTGGAAGATCCAGAGACGAAAAATTTTTCTGGAGAGGACAAATTCAGACATTAGCCTTGTGCATCTGCAAACCGACCTTCTTGGTTTCTTATTACTCTATTTCTTTTATGTAGGTGATTTGCATGCCTACTTTTAGCACATGAATTCCAAACGACACAAGTAAATGGGGGATTTCAAACAGTTCAATTATTCAAGTAAACAGTTCAAGTTAAATTGAAAGGTGTCAACAGTTTCCAAATGGGGGATTTCAAACAGACAAGTGCAAAAGACAACTATAATACAAACAAATAGCCAGTACAAAAACAATACCTGAAGAGGATCTTGAAAATCATTTACAATGAACACATTTGCATCATCCGCTGACCTAGAAACATAGTTTTTGAAATAAGCAAAGGGAATCCACTAAAATAGTCGATCAAAAGAAATTTATTCAAACAAAACCTCATAAATAGTCGTAATGTGCAAGATGATGATTGATCATCCTACAATGCTTTAAATTGAACAACAGTGAAATAGTGAGGCAATCCTATTTTAACCTCTCCCTGCTGCAGTCTAATCTTTTACTACATAATCTAGAAGTGAAAAGCTAACATGGACATCTTAAGAGCAACTACAGGACACCTCAACGTTCAAGGCTCACACTTCTGGGGTTCACGAACTTGACCACGTAGTTTAACTACCACCTTTTCTTTGGCTCCATATCCAGTACACAACATTGCTCTAATGTCTCGAAGGGACCTGGCTATGGTGTAGTTAGAGGGATCATTCGTATGCAATTATCCCAGCCTGAGCTGAACGGTTATGTTGATTACCAAAGACTCATAATGACTGGCATTAACTGATTGCAACCAAGTACTCACACAAGAAATGAGCCGCAAACAGTTAACGGATCCAAATCCAGTATTACACTTACCCGATCTGATTCGAGATCCGAAAATGACCTGTTCCTAAATTGGCCCGATGCATGAATGATCCGATCCAAAACCACGCACCCGATTCATAAGAACCCTAAAATATCTAAAACTACTCAAAACGACTAATTTGAAGTCATAACAATATTTTTTACGTAATAAGTTAAAAAAAAAAGAAAATCAAATTCATGACCCTGAATATCCAAAATCAATCGGGATTGATCAAAAGCAAAAGCATTGACCCGGGTAATACTGGAGCTAAGCATTGACCCTGAAAAGCGTAATTAAAGTCATGACTCTGAAGTGACTTAAATCTGGGTTGACTCAAAACAGATTCAAATTGAATCGATCCGGCCTGAAATGTTGTCCTGACCCGAATAACCTATTTGCAGGTCTACCGACCATATTGGATATTCCTTTCAATTAAAATACAAATACATTTTCTATCTCAAAGTTCCTACACTTAAAAAGAAGTTTCTTTACTTGCCTTGCCGGCCACCACACTCACCAGCACCACATGACGACAGTGCTTTGTGTTTGTAAAGCACCATCAACGCACAAGCAATATGAAAACCAATGGAACTTCGGACTGACCTTACAAAAGATTCATGTCGCATAATTACAACAGGTGATCATGATCTAGATAGAATGACAAGAGAGTTGGAAAGTAAAATCAAATAGCGTGTTACCATATGATTGGCTTAAGTGATCTTTTAGTTACGCTATGTTCTTTTGGACTTAAAGTTGATAATTTACCATTGTCCTATTAGAGACTTACGTCTAGCAATTTCACGTAGACACCCCATTTAAATATTAAAGCCAAAAACGCAATTATTTTGATCAACCTGCAATATGAATCAATGAATGAGACCAACACGAAATCAGTAAACCATTGTAAATAATTGCGTGAATTTGAAACAGTAGAAACGACAAAGAAAAGGTTAATATGAAGAACAAAGTAAGACGATTCCACAGACTTGCAAGCGGGCGGTCTAAGTACACAAGGAACTAATGACTGATTCGCAAAATAGAGCTAACCGAGACTAAGAGTACTCGCCGATGAAGGATGTAGCAAAGTAAAACATTGTTCGTATAAACAATCTAATTACTGATGGATCGATTGAACGATGAAATGATCTGATTTGTGTTGATAATCGGTAATGAATGAAAAATAAGATGACAAGTGAAGTGAAGTGAGTTGGAGTGAAGAGTGAGACGACATACATGAGTTGGCGAGATGTTGATGTTGATGATGAAGATTAGGGTTATAAAATGAAGAACCCTTTCAATCACACTTAGCTTCTCTCTTTTTAATCACACTTAGCTTCTCTCTTTTTAATATGTAAGGATAAGGATAGGGAGTTGATAAAGCTCATCGACCAATTACTAATCATCGTCGACTCTTTTTAATCACTTCCCTAATCTACCCCTATCTTTTACTCCCCAACCCCCCTCATTTACTCCCTCCAGACATTACTCCCTCCAGACTTCACTACCTCCCAACTCTCTCTCTCTACTTCATTCCTTCCCAAATTCTTCTCCATCTACAATCCCAACTCTCTCTCTGCACTTCCTTCCCAAATCCGTCTACATCCTCCGTCGTCTACCACCATTGAAATTCGTCAACTTTTTCACTCCGGCTTAGTCTTACAACTCCGACTTCACTCAGAAGACAAATCGTGACCATCTCCCTCCCAACATCCTGTGACTTTGTTGAGAAGAGTAACTGTCACCCTCAAATCCGGTCTCTTACTTTGAAGGTATGGTATTTGGTATTTGTAACCTCGACATTTCATTCTTGTTGAAACTAAATTTTCCTAAACCCTAAATTTGAAAGTTAGGATCTTTATTTTCGTAAACCCTAAATTTTTCATTTGGAGTTGCAATATGCAGTTTTTCCCCAAATTTTGTTCCCCAAATATTAGGGTTTTTAGGTTTGAAGTCATTTTGTGAGTTAATTAATTTTTTTGACTTGAATGCATGTATGATATTACATCCTTTAGAAATTGTATTGTAATTTTTTTGTACGGAATTATTGATTTTGTGAGTGCCCTGAATTGAATGCATATTAGGCATTACTTTTCTTTAATCGTAAATTATATACCACTTGACCTGGTTTAGAAGTAAGAAAACAACTTCCAAAATGTATGGAATTATTGTTTGGAATATTTGTATGGAATTATTGTTTAGAATATTTGATGGTTGCTGAGATGAATGACTATGTTTTGGTTTGCTGAGTGCAGATGACAAAGAAACGTGAAAGAGCTGAACCTATCACCAAAACGTACGAGTTAAGAAAATCAAAGCGTACAAGTTCTACTGAGACGCATAAGGTGAATGAGGCCGATGCAGTGGACGTTAGCACTGAGGCACCTATCATCAAAACATATGACTTAAGGAAATCTAAGCGTACATGTTCTA
>JAUEKU010065969.1:0-13579 GCA_032274805.1 Gypsophila paniculata | reverse complement strand
CAAAGTCATTATTTATTCCGAAAAAATAAGTCAATGAACTGACAAAATAAACTACCTAGATTTTGATGGAATGAAATGACATGAGATGATTAAATTGATTATGATAATAGTAGAAGGTGCAAACGTGCAATCATGCAACACACGATGAAAGAAGAACAAGGAGCTGCGTGTCACTCATAGTCATTGGACTCATTGCCCATTGGCCTTCTCTGTTTTTTTAATACCCAACCTTATAATCACCATTTCACAAGGAAGTAGGCCAACAAATATCTACAAAGCTCTATTTTGGAGTGTTGTGAATTTGTGATAGAATTTGTGTATTTCTTCTTTTTTTTTTTTATCAATTTTTTTTCAATATCTAATTTATTAGTCTACTAATAAACATAATTTTATGCAATTTAATACTCGTATTGATATAAATTATGGGATAACTAACTCCAAAAGCTAGCCCAATGAGTGGTAATATATAAACTCCACATTAGTTTCTCTACAAGACCAATGCGGGGACTCAAGTCTCCTACCTTGCAATGGATAGTACACAAGTAACTATTTAGACTCTATATATTTCATAAAAAAAAAAAAAAGATAATATCATAAAAAAAGGGCTAAATTACAAATAATCAAGTTATAAAAACAAGTTTTTCAAAGTTTGTTGATTAATTAAATTTTAAAAAAGTATGGTTTCGGCGCATTGGTCTGAACTGATTTGTGGATCCGAGAACCCAATCTTGGAAGGTCCTTTCACAACAGTCGGTGTCTGACACGGGGATGGACGGATGGGATACGAGGAAAATATGTGTTCCATGTAAGCTCAGTATCCATGTGAGCTCGAATAAAAGAGATGATAGCTGGTCATGGGATCCAGAGAAAAACGGCGAATACTCTGTTTGCTCTGCTTACAAACTCTTGTCTAATGAATGCACACGAAGTGGGTCAATTGAATTATCACCTTGAAAAATGCAATTGAAATGAGATCTGGAGTTCTCATGTCTTGCCCCGTATTATATTATTCTTTTGGCAACTCTGTATTAATGCTCTACCTACGAGAGCTAATATTGCGAGACGGTCAGGGATCAATGATGCGAGCTGTCCGGAATGAGATCTGGAGTTCCCACCATA
Source organism: Gypsophila paniculata (assembly GCA_032274805.1). NCBI lineage: Eukaryota > Viridiplantae > Streptophyta > Magnoliopsida > Caryophyllales > Caryophyllaceae > Gypsophila > Gypsophila paniculata. The sequence goes on along the minus strand of JAUEKU010065969.1, from coordinate 12,460 downwards.
AATCAATTTATCAGTGCCCTTTTTGGCTTTTTGCAAGGCGTTGAGCACATTAATTCAATAATTCGGAAATGAAATTTAAACTAACTTTTTATATTGTAATAACACAAGTGACTCCAAAATGAAGAAACGGTCCACATTAGCTATATATATAAACCATAACCACGACACTCCCTAATCTCAATACACATTTACACACCACCACTAAAACTGACTAAAGTCTTCCTGCCAAAAACAAAAACAAAAACAAAAAAACACATGCTAAAATGGAGTAAGTACATACTTATTTGATAGATAGAGTACTATCTAATTATCTATAGATATTTATAATCCATGGGTTAATTAATTGACCACCCTCCATTCAATTTTTTCACCCTACTCTCCCTCTTTACCTCCCATTTTATTTTACCTCTATTTTTCTTTCTTGTTTTTCTTTTTTGTTTTTTTTGTTTGTTTTTACTGCATTTTGTAGCGCTTAAAATTATTTGCATTGTTTTTGGTGTCATTGTTCAGAAAATTGAAAGAGAAGCTGCTTGTTAAAGTGATTGAAGAAATGGGTAAGAAAAAAGAGGTCATTCAATTGGACCGTGAGTCTGTCATTCCTATTCTCAAGTCCAAGTTGGTTCATGGCCTAGCCAACCTCATTGGTAAGCATTACCCACCTCTCCTTATGTTGTCGGGCCGTTTGTGACTATAATGTGACCATTATATGTGACCGCTTTTAAAAGGTTTCATAATGATTACTACTTACTTCCTCTCCCGTTTCCTTTTTTTTTTTGGTTCGTAAATAGTCCAAAAACGATAAAAATAATTATATTTTCTTCGTTCTGTTGAATTGAATTGTAGCATACATTTTGATTTTTTGTAATGATAATGAGTATTTTAATCAGACGTACTTCATCCGATTGTCTGAAGGTGTCCACAATTTCTTTTACGTCTATTCTTTTATATTATTCCTTAAATTTTATGCCGCCAAAAAAGTGACACTTTCAGATAATAGGAAGGAAATAATATAGGAGTAATACATTTGTATCAAAATGTATTTCACAGAATTATTTCCGCGATAAAAAAAATTGTTCATAAGAATAGAGAAATCAATGGTCAAACCGACGTATTGAAAACTGAGCTAAAAGTAAATAGGAGAAATATCATGGAAATAAGAGTGTACTCCGCAATTTAACCTATCATGATTACGATATAAATCATATTGGTCACAATTCGGTCACAATCAACCGTAAATACGGTCGTGTACGTCTTATTAGAGAATTAGTATATTGATATTTCTCATTCTTTTTTTAAGAAAATATAGTTGTCCTGTCACGTTCGAAAAACCATTAATTAATGAGCACGTCGGTATTCGTGAGGGATATTATAGTACGATTATTGTGACATAACTATGATCATTTTAGTTGGTAGTTATTATAATGGTCCTACTATAGTTTGATCACGAATATCGTGTTTACGTATACTCCCTCCATTTTAATGATAAAATCCCTAGGGTCTAATTTTTGTGAGAGAAAAAGTGGGTCCATGGGGTTTTATCATTAAAATGGAGGGAGTAATTCTTAATATGTACGGAGTATTTTATTTTGTTCGTATTTATAAAAAAATTACAAAGGTTTACTCTGTATTACGAAGTAGTTATTTTAGTAATACGTTGCCTCCCTAAAATGGCTTACTAGTAATACGCTGCGTTTGCTTTTAGAGTATATAAACGATCTTGAGACTCCAACTTAAGCTTTTGGATGAGTTGGTTCCTTGACATTTGCAGCCTCTAATTCTCGAAAAATGAATATTTAATGTCGGTGATATGAGTTATCGTCGGATTATATAGGTGTTATCGGGGTATAGACACGAGATTAATGCGGGTTGACCGGATGATAGACAGTTTAGGATTGATCAGAAAAGACTACACAAATTCACAAATGCTTGTTACGATCACTTTAAACGCTCATTGTGACTATTTTAAAACGTAAGTAGTCACAATAAGCTTTAGCATGGTCGCACACTAACGTGATTATTCACAAGCAGACTGTCGTATGCGTATGAGTTATGACCGTTGCACACGAGAATTACTCATACAAGTTTGGAGTCAGTGTGGGCCTTTAGTCATGTATTAATGTGTAGATGTAGTTTCGTGACAAGTGCTGAAACTGCTGATGCAAAATGTTATGCAGAAAACAGTTCAGATAGGCAGGAGTTCTACACTTTCTGCAAGAGAGTCGAGTACACTATCCGAGCTTGGTACCTTGTACAATTCGAAGAGATGATGGTAATAAACATGAATGTGTGATTTTAGTTAATGACTTTTAAGATTTTATTGCGTTTGTGTGACAGTGTTCTGGTTATGTTGACTTCTTTTGGACTAGCATCTGTACAACCTTTTTGAACCTGTCTTGGGGGCTCGTAAATTGGAAGAACGGAACCTGACCGAAGACGAAATTGATGAGCTTGAGCAGAAATTCCTTGTTTATGTATTTCAGGTATCAGTCCATCACAATGTCATGCTGTAATGTATGGAGTAATTCTTAGTATAGTTAAGGGTTCGATACTGAGAACCGTGTTTGTCTTTTGATAGCATCGGTTTTTTGTTTTTCGTAGATGATGGACAAAAGCAATTTCAAGATAGTATCAAATCAGGAGATTGAAGTTGCACTTTCTGGGAATTATTGCATAAATCTCCCTATCAAAGTTGATGAAGATAAGGTTTGTAATATTCATGTTCCCTTTCGATTTTGACGTACGTAGTTGTTGGAGTTAACAATGTGAGGTCTCACATCTATGAGTTAGAGAAGTCGCACATTCTATGTAAGATACCACCACCCAAGTTAGTACGAGACTTTTAAGGGAAGTCCGAAAACTGTGTACGTTTGGCCCATAGCTGATGTACTGGTGAGGGCAACCTCAACAGTTGCTAGATAAAACCCGATTCCTTACTGACCTAATGCTGCTTTCCTAGATGATACTCCGATATGATGGAAGAAGGTCTCAGTGCGTTCGTAATTTGTAACTCATAAAGTCCATTGTGATATGTAACACAAAGTGACTGTTTCGGATGACCCATAGTGACATTGGATCTAGAATTGCATTTACTATTTCCTAGTTCAGGAAAAAAACGCAAATAGTAGTGAGCCATGCCGCTTTATACCTATCATGCATTCCTGAATTCTAGTCCAATAAAAATAAGAAACATGTACAATTAGTGAGAGCCATGTTGCTTTATTCCATCATGTTTCAAAGCCAAAGAATAGTACTCGGAAGTAATGCCTTGTTTATCTTAATCTTCATTTTTGTACCCTAATCACTGTTTATTTTTTTTTTTTTGATTGAATTCCAGCTTGACACATTACTTCTAAGGCGATATTTTGCCAAGAATCCTCATGATCACCTTCCATACTTTGCTGATCAGGTAAAATGATGAGCCCCTCTGTGCTTGCTTCATGAGCTTAGATATAGTTTCATCATTGTCTACTTTGTTATTCTGTCAAACGCAGTACATCATCTTTCGACGAGGTTTTGGAATGGATCAAATGACAGCTTACTTCTTTGACTGGAAAATCGATGCTATCATTTCACGTATCTGGCAAGGTTTCTTGAGATTGACAGGGTTAGTCAAGTTATCAGCGGAATTTCCCTTGTGCCTTTCTTTCATATGGGATCTCTCAAATCGTCTTTCAATGCAGCCTTAGAAGATTCTTTGCGAGAAAGAGAAAACTAAGGTATATAAGAAATGGAGATCAGTCAGCAGGATCAGGTTTCGCAGATGAAGAGGATGATTATGATGATGGCGATGAGCAAGACTTGTACATTGAAAGAATTCGCATACAAAATATGAAGCTCAGGTTTAAAGCAGAACTCTTGACAAAAAATCTTAAAACCCTTTTCATGCTCATAGACATTGTGTTTGTTCATTTTTCTTTCTGAGTTGACGAGTCTGCTGTATCTTAGAACATTTTGTTCAATATTTTGACATACTTTTTAACTCAGTTTTGGCCAGTTGATCAGCAAAACAACAATTCAAGAGCCAACCTTCGAGAGGATCATCATATTATACCGGTATTTTTTAGCTTCTTATGCTGTTATTGTTCTTACCCTTTGTACTCTCAGGCTGATACTACAAGTCATTCGAAAAAGAATTGTATGTTAAAAACACAGGGTTAAGTTAACGTACATTCAACCTCTCTTACTTTGTCTTAAACAGGAGGCTTTGAGGCGTTAAGATAATCTTGATTCAATATGTCTCACGGGGAAAGTTGAATTTGCTGATAATGATCGTGTATATATTACTAGACAGAATGGATCTTGTTACGCACTTTTATCGTATTCAACGTACTTCATGAGAACTTTCAGAGACATTCTTTTAACTTCTTACAAATAGAACCTCTGCAGGTTAAAGTCGAGTGAGGGAGACGGCAGAGCAATTTATGTAAAACACTTCAAGAACATTCCCATGGCTGATATGGAGATAGTTCTCGTGCGTTTCTGGTTTTTTCTCTAATTTATTGCGTTTATGCCCACATCAACACTACACCACTTCTTCACTTTATGCCAAAAACACAGAAATGTTTCGTAAATTAATCATGTCAGACATTTTGACACTCACCTAGGTCCAGGATACATAGCCAAATTTTGGACTCTGAGTAACATAAAAATAAACTGCATTTTCTTGTTATTTTTTTCTCATCATCTTAGGCATTTACTTTTTCGGTGTAGCCTGAAAAGAAGAATCCAGGATTGACTCCACTAGACTGGGTTAAATTTCTAGTTTCAGCTGCCATTGGACTGGTAACTCCGACTTGTTCCGTGATGACCTATTTACCGTTGTTTAGTTCTTTGTCCTCTTCAACTAACAGCTTGTGCTTTTTTTTTTTTTTCCTTTCTTTCTTCCAGTTAACTATCGTTACTCAGCTTCTCAAGGCCAAAGCTAATATTAAAGTTTTAGCTACAATCGGTTCTGGAGTGATTGGTTATTGTGCCAAGACGTATTTCACGTTAAGTGTTTCCTCTGGAACTTACTTATACAACTCGGTTCACAATATCTCCCATGCTATGTAAAAACTTATACTCCGTAACAGAGATAAATCTTGCCTTATACTCCGTATCTTGGAAGGGTAACTCTAGCTATTATCATGAATTACCTGGTAAAATAGAATATGGAGCATTTGGTAAAAATGTGGAATTATAAAATCTGCATCTGTGTGCTGAAAGTCGTGATTCAGTTATTTAGTCTGTCTTAGGGATTTTGTCATTTGACATTTCTTATATTCGGGCATCCAGGTTCGACAAAAATTTGAAAGATTATCAGAACCTAATCACAAGGTCAATGTATGATAAACAACTAGACAGTGGAAGAGGCACTCTGCTACACTTGTGTGATGATGTAATTCAGCAGGAAGTAAGTTGCTTTACCTTATTTGAATTCCGTTTTGTGTGGTTTATACGTAGTGTTTTTTTCGGTTGCAAATGGAGCCACAAGGGCAAATTTGATGACGAGGGTTTTGAACCCAGATCATGAGTACCACCTCTTAGTGACTTTACCTACCGACAGTAGATTATTTTTCTCTTTTCTTATGTCAATTGGCTATATCCGAATGATCCACAACAATTGCATCAGCTGACAAATAATACCTCACAATATAAGAAACACAAGCAGATCAGTGAACCATTTTGTTGCATGACACAGTGGCGGAAAATTCGTCATACATAGAGGATAGAGCTCAATGCAAATTAACAGACTAAAAGCCTCTGACTTTATTCATTCAATAACAACGTTTTATACTCCGTAATATACAAGAGTCTCCATCCTACAATATAGGCAATAATCTCTATAATACAGGAAACAATATATTTCTATTCTAAGTACTCCGTAATATTTAACTAGAATATTTACATATTCTATTACAGACCTCATCGATTGCAAATTGAAATTGTTGCAGGTGAAAGAAGTCATCGTTTCTTTCTTTGTGTTGATGCAACACGGCAAATTCACCAGCCAGGTATCACCATTTTTCATACCTATGCCCTAGCTGTTTATATTTATGCCATAACTCGTCTAAAACACTAAAACTGCAATGAACCAGGATCTTGACAGAAAATGTGAGGAACTCATCCTTGAGGAATTCAAAGAGAACTGTAATTTTGATGTCGATGACGCTGTTTTAAAGCTAGAGAAGTTGGGTCTTGTTTCCAAGGTTAATTTACTGCTCTAATTGTATAATGTCCGCGGTGTTTCGATTTTTGACAGTTGAAATTAAGTGTCGAGGGTTTAACTAGTGTAACGTTTGAATTTAGGACGAAAATCAACGGTACTCAAGTGTTGATGTAATGAAGGCTAATGATATAATCGGCACCACCACAGAGGAAGTTGTGAGTAATGCAAGTCAAGGCTCTCGGTGAACATCATGCTTTCTTAGACCAACATGAGTGCATTTGGTTCAAAAAATTCGTCGTCAAGCGAGATCTTCTCCCAACAACCTCTCGGGAAATTCCCGAATCAATGGTCACCCATGCATCCTCAAGATGGTGGCTCAGTGGCGGGTTTCCTCCCCTCTTTATTGCGGAGGGCTCCGAAACTGCTCTTTTTTTTCTTCTTTTTTTAGTTTATGTACAGTTCAGTACATAAATTAGCAGTCAGCCTCTTTGGTGTAGTGGCTAATTGATTAGAGTAGAAAACCCTTTTGGTTAATAGCAGTCGGCCTCGTCGGTTTAGTGGTAACTTTGCCAAAAGTTATTTTACATAAAAATATCAAAGAAACATAAAAAAGAAAAAACATAAATTACACGAGTAGAAATCAACAATGTTCTTATAATTTACAAATTCTAGGTGAGACGATTTCTATAATTTGCATGATTGAATCATAAAAGATTAAAAAGTATAGGTTGGTATCACTGAAGATGGTCTCAAAAAAACCAATTGTGGATAATTTTTATTTTTTATTTTTTTTATTTTTTTTGCGAGGATTGCTTATTAAAAAAAAGTATAGGTTGTTCAAATGGTTGTGCGCGTCAATAAAATGACTTTTATCTTTATTGGTATGGGGTCGCGTTATTTTAACTAATTTTAAGGAGAACTGCCAACTTTTAAACTCTTGTTTACTAACCGTTTGTGAGCCCCTAACGAAAGTCATAAATTACGAAATAATGTATACAATGATCATTAGAATGGACCAGTACTCATATTTTAATCAGAAGTATCTCATTTTATACATACAACGATCTTGTTGAAGAATTTGTAACGAAGTAAAAGTCTTAAATCATTCTTCCTTCCCCATAACAGCAGATTTTAAGAGCTAACTCTCAAATGAGCAAAAACCATCAAAAATTCGTATGTAAGACAGGTTTCACTAAAATTACAACACCCACACTTTTAATATTAAGTATGAACAATCAAATAATGTACTCCAATACAACAAAGTTTTTGATTGAATACAAAACTATGATAGAAGGCAAACAAAGAGTTCCAAAAAAAAATGTAAAAGCTGTTCTTTTTACAATTACTCAAAACAGCTGTGCATGTCTCCTCTGACTTTTTTTCATTTTTTTGTTTTCTTCAATAAATAAAATAATATAGAACAAAAATGGACACCAAGAATGAGGAACTATTTAGCAATGGTACCGAGTTTCGGTACTAGGCTCTCGCATATTTGACGTGGTCCTGCAAATTGAAGAGAGAACATTACATACTTGTGAGAGGATAGCATTGTCAGCAGGTGACGCAAACTCATTTTCCAGGCAAAAAATCACACTAGAAATAGTTCAGGCTGTATACTCGAGACATAAGCTGTAGAGTCATGACACCCGTTACTTTGACGCCCTAAAAAGCTGACTTCCAAGAGTCACTGTCGGGGTTCCTTCCCCCATTCCCGTCGTCAGGCTCATCTCTTTCTCCAAGATTCGGTCCAGTTCTGAAACCACGTGGCTAATGGGTGGTCGGAGCTCACTAGAAGCGTCTAAACAACGGACAATTAGCTGTACAAACTCTTCCATTCCTTCCGTGGTGAACCTATTTCCCAGTCTTTGATCAATCAGGGTAGATATGATGCTGAAGTCTCTGTAATTTTGCACCTAATCGAACACGATGAAGAGAGATGTATGTAAGGTCGTCAAACATAATAAAAGCTCAAAACACAAAGTCTCGTAGTTTGGTAGACAGAGCCATTGAGTGGTTTAATGCACGACACCTCAATGACCTTCCCCATTAAGGCAAGCGACTAGAAACAAATTTGTTCTGATTATATGCGCACAAAGATCAATGTGTAATCGTACATCGACATATTGCAATCAGATCCCAAGTACAACTCTTGCAACAGTATCATATGTCTCTAAGCAAGGTGGTCATCGCAGATACTATCAGAGTTTTCAGTCCTACACCGTACCCTACTTCACCTAAAGACGCAGATTCAATAGCCATGATAGAAGTAGTTGTGTTGCGTGAAATTGACAACAAAGTGAAGTCTTCTTTTCGCAAGTAGCAACTGAAATGACAAAGATCTTGAGCATGCCATAGAATAGACGTTGGAAGGCAAAAGAACACAGTATAGGTAGGAGATAGAGATTATTACCAGTTCAACCAAATTTTGGTCGGTTTCAGTCTCTACAGTATGTGATTGCGTTGCTTCCTCGCCACAAACTAATTCCAGGAGAAATACCCCAAAACTGTACACATCACTTTTTTCGGAAAACTGTCTGAATTCTCTCACCCTATACAGTCAAGAAGTAGGATATAATGTTCAAATGGTGCTCTCATAGCAGGAATGTGGTCAAACATAAAATCATAATACATACTCTGGGGCTAAGAAAATAACGTCAGCTTCCAACTGAGACGAGGGGCCGGCTACATCAAATCTTCCAAGAAAGTTTCGAATCCCGGCATCTGCAACCTTGGCAGTGAAATTTTCGTCAACAAGCACATTGGAAGTTTTGAAGTCCTTGTGCAACAATCGGGGAGTAATGGAGTGAAGATGAGCCAAACCTGCGAGACAATGAAGCCAAGTGATGGTTACTGTTTGAACAATCGAACCTTCTGGAGTAACTTGTATGAATTATGATCAACATTGACTATGAGTTTCCTAAACAGAATTCGTCTTTTTCTTTATTATTACAAAGTACTATTTTTTCTTCATTTGTGTTTCCGGTTTGCTTTCCAGATCAAGGACCTGGTCTTAGTTTCGGTTTGTCCGGGGCACAAGGAAAAGAAAAACTAATACCGGGAAAGTCACTAATGCTCACGGATTTGGCAGAGGATCACCTTTAGCTGCCCCTAACGCTATTGAAAGTCTGTGCTTGAATTCCAGTTTCTCTCGTGAGCTAGAACTAGGGCCTGTGAAATACTACAGCAAGTAAGTCTCCACAGAAGCTAAAGAAGCAATACAAAAACGAGAAAATGGTTCACTTGAATTACCATATAAATGAATGGAAACACTTCCATTTGATACGTACTCGTAGACAAGAATCTGTTGGTTATTTTCTTGGCAGTAACCCAAAAGTGTCACGATGTTTCGGTGCTGAATAGATGACAGGAACCGTACCTGAATGATTATTATAGTTCACGTCAATCAAAGCACAAATAAAATGCACACATCAATCTTTTTTGAATCAATCTTAAGAGAGAGTATGAGACGCAAAAGTGTCATCAACATATCCTTAATCTTAAGGTAACAAAAATTCACCATCTTCTATTTACCATGTCGTAGAAAACCATTGAAATGAATAAGTACAGTATATAAATGTCCCTACAATGAGAAGAGAGTGATGTACAAGTGAACAGAAAAGCTAGTTCAATCTACAACATTTAAGATTTTAGAAAAATTTACCATGATACAGCTCAACAGCTTTATCAAAGCATGATGTATTATGATGCACATAAAAGTATATATGTTTTTGGATAGGCAGATGAAATACTTTTAAGGGTAGAACACGTGATAACGACAGGTGAATCACAATTTCACACCTCAACCCAAAGATCATAGAGCTTGAACATTAACGTGTAAAATGATTAAACAGATGAGTCACAGCATATGTATATATCATTTATCATTCAGAGTTCAACCAATTTCCGAGTTCCAAGGTTGACAAGTACAGTAACAAATTAGTAATAGCAGGGTTGTGAAATTGAGGGGACTATAATTACACAATCCCGCGATTATTATGAGGTAACCAAACAATCAAGCCATATAAACGCATATATGATCATTACCTCTTCAACAAACTCATGACTTGGTACAGCGGATCGCTTTTTAATGGCTACTAGCACACCATCAGTAAGCAAGCCCTTGTAAACCGCTCCAAACTTTCCTTCCCCAATTAAACTTTGATCACTAAAATTCCGTGTAGCTGCGTTCAATTCTTCCCAGCTAAAACGTTTTGCATCTTGAGAGGACAACTCAACACCAGAATTTTTTTCTAATAATATTTACGAGACAAGCAATAAATTGGCTTAAGAACAGAAAGAAAAACATCAAATTGATGGACAAGCACAAGCCTTACCTTGATAAGAAGGGTCAGACGACCCGGTCTCTGAATTTCTTAAACCACGTCTACTGTAAAATTTGCAAAACCATATAAGAATCACTGCTATCACCACCAATGCCGCAGCTCCTGCAGCACCTCCTACTATAGCTGCAAGAGTCCTTGACATTTGGCACCGGTACCACTTTGGCTAGATTTTGTACTAATATCAATGTACCATTCATCCAACCTGAAATTCCCACACAATGCAATCAATGATACAACAAATTGATTACAAGGAAACGCAAACGGTCGAAAGCTACATTCTTCAAGTTGAAGTCAACTTGTACGCATCTCTTAATTTTTGAGCTAAAAGTAGCAGAACCATACTTTAAGAGCCAGGCACGCAAACAAGTTGGTAATTTCAGTTTAGATTAAAGTGTCCTATGTCGAAGATGTCTAGCCCGGTAGTTAGACGGAAGTATCCAGGACAATATGTCTCACGTTCGAATCCCAATTCCCCCTTTATTATACTGGTCCCCTTGGACCAAAAAAAAAAAAAAAAACACCGACAGATGATTAGAGTTTCGGTTAGCCTCAAATGCTGATTATTTGACAAAAAATTACATTTGTGAAACTTTTATGTAAAAATTTTGGTCTACATTGGCGACCAATAAGATGAATTCGATCGTTGTAATGTCAGTCAATGCATGCAATGTAAAATCACGAAACTACGGAAAACAGCAGAAGCCAAAGGCCCAGAACTAACAAAAAGCAATGAACGATGTGCTGATGACACATTGCAAATTTGCAGGTATCCAGACAGCACAACACAACACAACATAGCATCATAGTTATTTGTACCCAGTGTCGGAGCCACGATTCATTGTTATCGTCCTAAATTTAGACAAATGGAGTACAATTTACGAGATGAGCTTTCAAAAATAAAATCCAGACTTCAAGCTAAAATGTTCAAATTTTTCATTGCTGATAGGGTGACAATAACTACAAGATATTAGCCTATGTTACTTTGATACCTCTGACGCTCTCAACATCTCAACACTTCAGTTTAGACTCGAACATTTTCACAAAATGGCTGTATGTGATACTCCAACACAATATCTTTCAAAACTTCTGGTAAAGTTTGACCACCATCGCAAATTCTCATTTAATACGGGTCACATAGCTTATGACATGAATATGTTGCCATTTTGTTGTAAAATGTTAAACATTTAACGACCAGGGCTGCTACAACATTTTGTCGTTAAATGGTCACATTTCTTCCGTCATAAGCTTATGACAGAAATGACCCGTTGGCCGTTTTAAGTGAGACTTACTGGAGTACCATATACATTAATGAAACAATTTTTATAAATTTTGATAACAAAAAACACTAACCATTGAAATCAAAAAATACCCAAAATCATCAAACCCACCAAAAATAGCATTGATTTTCTTCAAAGCCACAGGAAACAAAAATAAAAAATAAATAAAAAATAAAATAAAATAAAGCAAATTAAAGCATTTGTTCATGCCATTAAACAAAAGGACATGCCTACAAAAGTGCCCACTTATATAAACATGTTCAAGAATAAAAAAAAAAAATATTAGTTTAAATATAATAATTAAATATTTCCTCCGTTCCATTTAATTAAATATGCAATGACATAAACGTAGTATATAATTGGATGAAACGGAGGAAATAAATATGCAAAAAAGGGAATAGAATCAAAACCTGGCGCCGAATGAAGTGAATATCTTTTGAATAAAGGCAATGTGACTGATTTTGTGGCATCATTTTGACAGCTATTCAATCCACTCACCAAACTTCTTCTTCTTACATTTAATTTTATTTTTATTTAATTTTATTTATTTATATATATATATTCTTAATTATTCAACAATAAAAAAAAAACAAATAAAAAAATAAAAATAAAGATTAAATAAAACAAAATAAAATCATTCAAGACAACGTTGACAGTAATTGACTATACGCCGACATAATCACACTAAAAAA
>JAUEKU010065858.1:0-13583 GCA_032274805.1 Gypsophila paniculata | reverse complement strand
TTATTTTTTCTATTTATATATTGATAATATATGATGACAATACATACATTAATTTATTAATTAAGTCAAAATTTACTTTATACATAGTATTAATAAGAGAAGTTATATGAAAGGGTATCAAATATTAATATTTTTCAACATTTGTATTTAATGCTACTGTAGTTTTTTAGTACTTTGACATGTGGCTTCCTAAATATGTTAGAATTGACAAATAGTGAAATCTTATGCCTCGCTTATTTGCTTGTTAAATGCCTTGTATAGTTAGTTATATTCAAGGATTTCTTTTTTATATTTTATATAGATTACTCGTATGTTGTTTTATTTGTATTTGGCAAGATTATCCTTTATTGCACCCGTTTAACTCAATCCCTCACGTACTTTTTGTTTTGTAAATTTTAAAATGTCTATAAAAGTGATCATGATACCTAATAAGCATTGAATTTTTTACTTTTTTGATGAACTTCGTACACGTAAGACCATCACATGCTGTAATTACTCTTGAGTTATTTTACTTGGATTGGATATTTGGATGTATATACAAAGTATTATTTTGTCTATTTTACTCCGTTAACACAATATTTATATAATATTTAATTTTTAGTGTTATATTGTAATTTGAACTTTTTGATTTTTTATGTTCTTACAAGTTTTTATTTTTAAAATTCAACCGTAAATCCTAAACTTTAACTTTATAATAATCTTAACATTATTCTTTTTTTTTTTCCTCAATTTCCTTAATAACTATAATCTGAATATTTTTTTTATAACGTTCGAGAATATAAAAGTGAACCATACCACGACACCACGACAGATAACAATAAACTAAAACCGTGTTCTTTAATACTACAATCAATTAAAACCATGTTCTTTAAAACGTAAACAAATTTATGTGAAAAATAGCTCAAAACTGAGCCGAAGTCGAAAAGAACAGTGCCTAAAGCGGGGTTTTTACCCCCAAAATTGGAACAATTGGTTAAATTTCACTGGGACTCGAACCCTAGCGCAAAATCTGATTGAACTTTCATCAATTTAAGGTTTTGATCAGTTCATATATCTCATTTCACACTTTTAATCTTGTTATTGGTTATTAATATTTCAATTTTTATCACCTTTGCTTGATCATGATCTGTAAAGTTCATTTTGAAATTGTTTTCGATACTCAATTGAACTATTGAATTTGATTATCAGTTTTTTTTAATTCAATAAGACTAAAATAATTATAGAAACGATGCATGATTAGTTGTTTTTAGAGCGTTTAGAATTGAACTGGATCGAACTGAACTTATTTGAACCAAACTGAACGTATAAAAGAACATAGCCGCTTCGTTAGTATCCGTGAGTTCGAAGTTGTTTTTGTAGTGTGGGGAAATCAACAATGACATTAAGAATGTAGTGTTTCTTTTTGTTGGAGCTTGATAATGATGGATTTTGAATGAAATCATCACGATTCGAGGGAGACGAAAGGAGTTGAGAATGTCGAAAATGTGTGATTGTTATCTTGCTTGAAAATGTTAATGAGCACATTTTACACTTCTTCGATTTATGATATTGGTTGAGCATAAAGAAACTCTCCTAAATTATTGTAATTGGGCGGATTGTCGTAATGGTCGTTCTAATGTAGATTTCTTACTGATGACATGATTTGGGCGGAACTATGTACGAGTATAGTCGTCGATTCTTCCTCCTGTGATGTGCAGTGACTTCTTTGCTGGGATTTCTGCCTACGGGCTACGACGACTGTGAATTTGACATAAATGCTTTTGTATTGGGATTGATTTGGTTCAGATTTTAATGTGAATCTGATTTGTAAATGGCAAAAAGACTGGATAAAAGGACGCCTAAGATGCCTCTAGCATCCTATTACAAAGCGGCCGTTGTTGATGAGAATCACAGCAAATCAGAAATCATTTTAGATTCATCCACGGATCGAGAAGTTGAACACCAGATTGCTGCAGTCAAGGCAATCTCTGACATGGAGGTCGAACATCTGCTCAATGCTCTGCGATTGATTCGTTCATACTTTAGAGAAGATCAATTACGCATTCCTGTCCTGCAGTTTTTTAACAAGAATCTGCCAAATCTTGAAATTACTAGAAACAGCGAAGATAAGCATTTTCATCTAAGGTGGAAAGACGGTGCTGGTAATTTGTGGCCATGTAACACAGATGGAAGAGATATCCATGTCCCCATTTCCGATCATATGGCTATGGCCTATCCTTCATTCTCTGCTGCGATACAATAACGGATTTAAATTTTCATCTAAGATTGTGAAAAGCGATTTGGGTGCTGATGATCTTCTGATAGCACGGAACATGGTGATTTGACGTCTAAAAGAGTTAGATTGCCTAAACATGGTGAGATGCTTCATTCAGTAAACGGGTCTCCCCTTGGTGTCTACAAAGAAGATAGCACGGAACCAATACATGAGTCGGAAGAAGTTTGACAGTCGTATATAGGTAAATGATTCTGTCCCTAATCCGAGAGGTGAAACTGTACATTCTCGTACTAACACAAATCAACCTTTTGCTTTCTTTTAAAACTATGCTTTCACTGTGAAAAGTTTAATTCAGCCATTGAACTGATTTGTGCTGAGTTATGATGCATAAACTGATGTTTCGAATGGCTTTGTTTTGTAGTCGCCTAGTCGAGCAGTCGACCTATGCAATTGTGTTTAGTGTATGTCATCTAATGTCTCCGCCCGAGCCTGTGAATCAGAGTATATATAGCTTACAGAAGCAAATATGAATCGCTCGTGTATGGTATGATCTCTGAGACCTCAGAAAGCGTGTATAGCTTAGTCCGAATTCAATCATCCTTTTGGTAGAGATTTCGAGTTATGAGCGTTGCGTCATACGAGTATCACTTTTGCAAATTATCGGGTATGCTTGAGAATTTAGCTAATACCCAATCGTTAAAAGTGTCACGACTGCTAAATCGTACCTTATTAATAACAAAACTTCTAACCTAGAAAACGTTAAGATAATTATTACTATTATCAAGAATATATATAACCGACTACCAAATAAAATTTTCATTCTTCAAACATATTGCCAGTTTTCAAAATTTACATAATTTAGTTGTTGAAGATTAATACTCCCACGAGAGTAACTTTTTTTTCACTTCAAATTGTAAGCAATATAGATCCACCAAATTGTTTTTATTTTTATTTTTTTGGTGATATAAAAAAGTAGGGAGATAATGTAGAAATTCAATCCAATTACGTACACACAATGCATTAGCCAGCTGGGTAGCAATTGAGGAAGGAGTAGTTAAGAGTATTTAGAGTTAAAGCAATTCCCCCAAAATATATTTTAGAAAATTGGTTGTTTGTTTCTTTTGGGTCCGTCAATCACGTGGCCACGTTAGCTGTGCTCTGTTTACTCCTGTACTGCACTTCCTCAAGTGGTCTCCAATTTCATATTTGGTGTTTTATAGACGGGTCGTTCGGATTGAATATTTGTCGGATATTTGTGATGTTTTTAGTTTTGGATTAGATTAGATTAAAGGATCGACTCTTTTTAGATTGAGCTATGAATGTTTAATAACAATGATGTTAGATTATAAAACAATTATGTGACTTCAACTATCTGTTTAAACTTTTAATTAAGATGGTTCATTGATACGGTATCAGAGTCGGAATGTCGTCCTTTTGGGCATTGCTTTCTTCTCCGTCTTTACATTATTCCATCTTTTTTGATTGTGATCTAACAAGGTTGATTCCTTACACCGTCGATCTAGTCCTAGGCAAGATCAAGAATTGTCGAGCCTATTGGAGTTGCCTATATGTGCATATCAATTTCGTAGAGCTTTGGCCTTCGAGCTATTCCTTTACAATACCTCCCAAACGAATACTCGAATGAATAAATACTAATTTTTCTATTTTACTTTGACAATTCAACATTTTACTATCAATGTAAAATAAAATATTGAAATTGTTGGGTGTCTTTCTCTTACAACAATAAGTCTCCATTAAAATGGATATATTCGTTTTAATAATAAAACGGTCAAATATCATCTCACTCGGACATATAAGACAAAATTTTTGTTATTCCCTATACATTCTATTTTTGTCTTATTCCTAATACATAATTCGTCTTAAACTTAAGACGGATATACTCGTTTTAAATAAGAATGTGTGCGCTTTCAATTGGGACTAAAATGGGATGATTGAGTTATTTTCAAATGAGAATAAATACTTGATGGAACCTAACCAATTTAATACTCATAGCTCAAAAAATCTCGAATTTCATTATAATCTCCTAAAATCTCATATTTCCAATTATCAGATTTTCATAATCATACATCTATATTGTCAAAAAAAAAAATACTTCTATATTACCACATTTCAATTAATTCAATTTAATTTCAAAATACGGAGCTAATAGATATCTAAAAATATATACTCCGTATTACCCTCTTTTTTCACCGTTTCTAAAACTTTGTACTAATACACATACGACCGCCTCATCGGAAATTCGGAACATAACGTAGCGACAATATGCTATACTTCATACTACGTAACAAACTTCGATCTTATCATAAATTAATTTTACAAATCAGTCTAAAGATATTACAAAAAAGTAAAAAATACTGACCAAACAATATTACAATTACGAGAGAGTCTGATAAAGTAATGAGATTATTGGTTTGGATGAGAGCAAGTATTAGACAATCTACTACGAGAATTAAACAATTCTTCTTAAAAAAAGATCAAGTACTCCATCCATTCAAAACTAAACCTATCACCCACTATTCACAACTCACGAGAAAATCGATTATTCACGATAATTTATAAGAGTAAATATAGTTATATGGAGTCTTGTTAGATTCATCTCTAAAATTACAATAATATTATCAAACGTTTATATTTTTCTATAATAGAAAATTGAAGATATTTTATTTTTTTATAAATAAAACAAAATGATGTGTCTGGATTTGAATGAAGGGAGTATCTTTTTTATATAACAGTATATTTTGATGCATAAAGAATCAAAGAGAGCCCCGAGGGGGAAAAAGATTGATTTAAGATGAATGATTTTAGAATATAACTGAATCAATTAATTTTTTTTAGGACTACAAAAACAGTCACTTTAGTCTTGTTATCAAAATAAAAATGTAAACAAATGATTTGAATCGTGAGAATATATTAGAGGTTTTTGGGATACTGTCTAGATGAGTTATTTCTATTATTGAGTTTTAAGAAATAAATAAGTTTTGATATATGTATCACGATTTTGTAATTAGATTTTAAATATTTGCCTTGATTCTTTTAGACATATTGTATCTATTTTGGATTGGTAGGTTAGCAATCAAGTTTTCTTTTACTTTTTGGGATAAAAGAAAATTGGTTTAGTTCTAAAACTATTTTATTTTTTGCGAAAAAAGAATTATAAGACTGGATATATGTAACACCCTGAATTATCGAACTCGGGATATCACGATATAAATAGTAATAATAGTGGATCAAAATACCAAGGGATATTTACTGAAACGAACTATGTCTTACAATAAACGATATACAAAATCTTGCGGAAGCGATAATTAAATAAACAGCGGAATCCAAATCTAAGTGGCAACGTCCCTTCCAAGATCCCCCTAACCTATATCCTCAATCAACCTGTACATTTTCTGCTCCCCAAAGGATCATCACGGGCCCACCGAATAGGGTGGACAAAAATAAGTAACCGTCAACACAAAAGATGAGTAACGTAGTGAAATAAGCTTAAAAACTTTTAAATTTTACAAATCAAAATCTTTCTTTTTGAAATAATCAAATATAATAAAACCTTTCTTTTGAAATATTAAAATATAATAAGTATTCAAAGAAGTAATTAGAAATAATAAAAAAGAATAAACGTTTCAAAATAAATCATTCGTTAACCAAGGAGTAACTACACTCCAAATATAAGTTGCATAGGAAAACCATTTCCTTTCCAAACCACTCGAATAACCATATCTGTCACCATGAATTCCTTGTATGATAGAGTATACCAACGTAGGTGGGAACTACCCAACGCTACGCAAAATATCGAAGTGGTAGGCTTAAGTACATGTACCCCTCAAAGAGCAAATCGTCCCAAAGAGGTGAGCCCACAACACGGGAAAGAGATCAACCAAACCTCACACACCAAAACTCATCACATCCAACTTGGGATGGACTACACCTCTATCATACGAACCAAAGATCGAGATCCTTTCAAAATGAAAAAGTCATTTCCAATACTTTTCTTCTCAAAACCATTTCCAAAATATTTTCAACATTCAAAAACCATTTTGAACTACAATATAACTTTGAAATCTCAACTTTGAAATAAATTCAACTTGTTTCATAATAATACCTTTGAGCATCAAGTTCATAAAATCCAAATTTCAAAGTTTAGTAAACCATTTTAAAATTCATATTTTATTATCAGAATCCAAGATTCAAAACCAAAGAATCATTTCAAAATTATATATTCCAAAATCCAAAATCCAAAATTTCAAAATACAAATCCAAAGAATGTTTTCAAACATTATATATTTCACAATCATTCAACCAAAACAAGCATGGAAATAATTCAAGCATTTCACAATTCACAAGGATAGTTCTACGTTACCTTGATTAGAACCCTTTTCTCAACGTAAGCTCTTACGATAAATTAGAAGAGCTCCTCGACAAAGATGGAGTCTACAATATATAATGACATCCTTGTATTAATATAGATTCCTAATTCCTAAAGCCAGGCTGAATGCCCTAGAGTATAAGCCTAACTTATATGCAATGCACCTTACGTTTTTATTTAGTTATTATACTGATTTAATTAAACTTTATTCTTAATTCACAACTAGAGGTCTCGTAAGATCTCATACGAGTAGTATATATATTTCAAATTCAAACAAAGTCGAAATTATAAACATAAACTATTCATTTCATTCAATATTAAATTCTGACTTTAGACAAATTATGCAGTGTCGGGTTTTAAATATTTTTCGGACCTTTAAACTCAATATCTGACTTTATCAATTTTTGTGCTTAAACTAGAAATCCTAAGAAATATTTATGCCAAAGGAGAAGTCCATTTAAAGTATCTAAGTTATTTAATAAGATATGAATAGCTATAGGTCTCCAGACTTTGTTCATTCTGAGTAGTCTTACGAGAAACAATCTAAAAAATAAATTATAATGAATTAGACAAAACTCTTTGAAGGATATGTACTAGACGCATAGATATACAACCTTCATTGAGTAACTAAGGTTGAGTTCTATACAAATATTTTGATAAAATAGCCGTCTAACAGTACTGGGAAACCGGGGAAACAACAGGGCAGATTTACAATCAACTCTTAAATTCTGAAATAATTTTAATTCGATTTTAATTCTCATTATTAATTTTTAATCTCATACCCAGAAATAATATAAACCATTCTATAATTTCATTTCATGAAAATTCATTCATTAATTTATTTATAAAATCAAATTCATACAAACATGCATAATTTATTCATACTAGTGAATATGTTCTTAATGTTTTCTCTATTTT
Source organism: Gypsophila paniculata (assembly GCA_032274805.1). Lineage (NCBI taxonomy): Eukaryota > Viridiplantae > Streptophyta > Magnoliopsida > Caryophyllales > Caryophyllaceae > Gypsophila > Gypsophila paniculata. The sequence goes on along the minus strand of JAUEKU010065858.1, from coordinate 6,063 downwards.
ATGCATTCTTTCTAAATGATTCAAAATACTTTTAAAATAGTAGGAAGAGACTTATAAAAATAATTTGAATTAGTAATAATTTATATAAAGATCTTCCAAGCAAAACTCTTTGAAACCCCGTCTTGAAAATGAAAAATCGACTTGGAAACCCTTATGAATGTCTCGGCCAAATGTATGAAATTTCCAGAATTTTGTGAAATATTTTGAGAGAGTTTAATTGTGAGAATATCATATTTTTGTAAAGGAAATAAGTGAGTGAAAACACTTGTATTTATAGGCAAAGGTTGGTGAGAAATTAATCCCACCAACCCACCTAATTCACCCGTCCAAAACAAAGAATGGGGAGGGATAAAATCTCCTCATTCTTTGTTCTAATTAATGTAAATTTGAAATAACTTTGAATGTGTGTTTAGAAGGTTGTGAAGTCAGATTTATTAAACAAATTATTTGTGCCAAATAATAAATACAAATTTGAATAAAAGTTGGTAGAATGGCTCCATGTATGGCGTGTGAAATGTGTGTGTAATGTATTGATTTTGTCACTTGTTTTTATCAAATGGTCTCTATAAAATAAATGTATAAAATAAATAAGTCTAAATATATTTCTTATATAAATTAATGTCTCAAAATAATTATGGAATAAATTGAATATAGTGTGAGCATAAAAATAAAACAATGCATGGTAGTATATGTGTTTTAGGCGTGTGACATTAAGTCCATGCAATCTTAATTTGTTCTCTTATTTTTACTAAATGGTTCATAAAATAAAAATTTCTAATTAATTATACTTTGAAAGTATAAACTAAATTTTATTAATTACCAAAATGATTTAATGAAATGGACCAACAATTACTAGTAAGTATATATGTATGTCACGTGTGACCTGTTTCACTTGACAAATAAAATATTTTCTTATTTTTATCTTAATTACTTTCTGAAAATATATTTTTATAGAATGTATTTAGTTGAGTAATCAAAATGAATATAATTTACGTAAGTACGTAACGCATAAACGCTAACCTTCTGAACATACTAACCGAATATGCATGAGCTCTCTTGAGCTTCTATAACTTTTAATGTCCCAAATATAACTCTTGTTTTCTAAGAATGAATTCCTAGATATGCATTCTCGAAATGATCAAGTTCAAAATAGTGATTACTATAAATGGTTACTACTGTAAGTAGATACCAAAATCTCGCGTATAAAAATCTACCACCCTTAAAACAAACTTCGTCCTCAAAGTTTAAACTTGTAAAAATCACGGTTGTTAAAATCTACCACCCTTAAAACAAACGTCGTCCCCAAATTTTAAGCTTGTCTCCAAAACAAAAACTAACAATGAACGATGCAATGCGTTATGACTATACTATATGCATTCATGGCTTTCTAATTGATTAAGATAGGTACCAGGAGGGTGGCAAATTACATTCCATCCCCCCTTAAAACTGCATTACGTCCTCGTAACATTTCCATCCTCAGAAAAGATGAGGGATCACCTCATAGCCTTCTCGGTATCGTGGTTTGACCACAATACCTCAACATCATTTGTTTTTCCTTATCTTATCTTTCGTACTTTCCCACCAAGTATAGCTACGGGTCGCTTATCATAAGTCAAAGGTTCATCTAGCTTAATTACTTCAGTTTCGATAACGTACGATGGACAACTCAAGTATTTTTGCAATTGGGATACGTGACATATAATGTAGACACGAGCTAAAGTAGATGGTAAGGCTAGCTTGTAAGCTAACTCTCCTACCTATTCAAGAATTTCTTATAGCCCAACATACCTTGGGCTCAATCTCCCCTTCTTTCCATACTCATTACTCCTCTCGTCAGAGATACTCGAAGTAATGCTCACCACATATAATCGACTGACAAGTTCACCAACCATAACATTACATTATTTAACAACATCCATCCACATATTAGGCACTACAATTGGCATTCAATTACTATGATTTCTTATGTCCAAGTGTTATTAACTAAATGAAGCACTCAATTTTCAAATTGTCACTTATTGTATCGATACGACTCACCATGCTTCTTTCATGTTCACTTGGGTCGAAGCCACCTCATATGTACAACGTATATAGATGTAACTTTATATGATTTTTCATAATCAAACAATACTCATTTCATTCATAGCACTTATGCAAGATACTTAATGTTCCACCACAGTCACACATTACTCATATTATTGTTTATTCCAAGTAAAGAACACATTGAATTAAAATATACTCATGAAATTCCAAGAAGAATAGGAGCAAACCAAAGTAGTTTATTTTAAGTCTCACCAAAATGTTTCAAGGACTATCAAGTCAAATTCATATAACAACAATCAACACATGCGACAAAGTCATATAGTATCGTATTATGGTAAACAAGTAACATATATGTGAGCGTAAAAGCTTACTTCAAAATTTTATGAAAATCTTGCGGCACTTTGACATTAATGTCCGTTCTATTATATATATATATCATGAAATGTAAGTTTATCTCTACACCATATTTTCATGTCAACAAAACATCTTAACATAGAGGTTGAAGAGCTACGTCGAGACGCAAATTTTTTTCGTCACAATTTATTATCACATAACTTACCCGTTCATGATCGTTCTTACGCAATTTGACTCACTAACCATTTCTACGTCATTTCTTTATTAACAACTTCTACAAGGATATTATTCACCAAGGCCATTTGCATTATTTGAACATATATTTCATCACAAGTAACTCACCAATCATGATCAACATCTTCTATATTTGATTCACAAATATGTTCAAACAGACCACCCTATCGATTATACACTCCTAAATCATTAAGATCACAATTATTTAAATCAATTAATGCGTCCGGATCACAAATCCATGCAACATTTATAATGCCTACTTAATATCATGAATGGAGCATTTATATATAATAACGTTTCATGTTTCCAAATATTAGAAGTCATACATGTATTTATGTTCGTACGCAATCACAAATGAACACATAGGATTTCATCATTGTTTTTCTATTACAAATACTCAGGCCATCAAAAGGGTTCCCTTAGTTATATAATATAATCAATTCAATGTAAGTATTGACCACCACGACCACTCACATATGTAATATAATCATAACTTCCACGTACTACATAACTAACATCCTCATATTGATTTAAATTGTAATACCCTGCATTTTGTGAATTGAGGTTGGTGGTTTGGTTAGGTTTAACTGTCGGAATTTCGGGACGAAATTATTTTAAGAGGGGAAGATTATAATACCCCGTATTTTTGAGAATCGATTCGATTATGGTTAGTGGTGATTGATAATGGTTTATAATGAATTATAATGATTTATAGTGATTTATTTGTAATTAGCGGCTTAAGGTGATTTTTGGGATCTTTAGTATCCGGTATCGTATGAGGGCGTGTGAGGGTGCGTTCGACTCGTAAAAATATAAGGAATGTATTGGTGAAGTTATTTTTGGGTTATTTGGTGTTTAACTCGGGGTTGGAGGCTTGTAAACGTGTTTTTGACTCAGTTTGACCATCAAACCTCCTCTCCACCACTTTGACTTAAGCCTATAAACTAATATAAGCATCACAAACATAAACACATTTCATTTCACTCTTTCTCTCTCTAAAAATCAGCTCAAAAATCCTCTCCTTTGTTTCTCTCTCTATCGTGCACCCCTTCCCCTTTCTCCCTTGGTTTTTCGTCGATTTCTCCTTCGTTTCTCATTGAATCGCTCTCGTTCTTTTTTAGTTAGCTTCCTCTCACCTTCCTCTACGTGTTCATAGGTCTTTTGCCTCAATTTAAGTCTTGGTTTGTCCATAATTTTAGTCTTAAGCTCACTCCAAAACCTAGGTTTTCATAGATTGTTGTTATAGAAAGATTATACTATTAATCTAGTATTTTTGTAACATCCCCATTTAAGTGACAACCACTTCACTCAACAAGGGTGCTACAGAGTCGAATTCTAAATAACAACTGCAAGAGCTCTGTTGAAAAACGTACATGCCTGCTATATAAAATGAAAGAAATGTGGAAAGTGGGCAAACATAAGTCTCCAAAAAAAACCAAAGAAAAACCAAACTCCAAAAGTAATACGACAACTCTCGACATGATCTACTCCATGACAAGCGAGACTCTAAGCGAAACTCAAGCTAGACTCTTCGTGTCCCGCCTAAGCCCCACGCATGCATCCAAGCTCACTCAATCACGGACAAGTGCCTATTAGGGCAAAACAACAAACACCTAATTAGCCTTGTGAAACTTCGAAGACATCCACATAAATATTTTAACTATTTAAACTCGTAACGACAAAGTCCAAGAAATACAATAACACAATACATCATCGAAACGCCACATACATTGCCCACATTTCAACTTGCCTTCAAGGCATAACAATCTCGTTCTCGAACTCTTGCCACTCATGGCATATCTGTTCTCATAAGCTTGCCTCTCAAGGCGTATCAAAGTCAACATGCTCTTGCCTCTCATGGCATATCATCTCAATAATATTCTTGCCTCTCAAGGCACTATAATCAATCATTATCTCTGGCCTCTCAAGGCACAATAATCAATCATAATCTCTTGCCTCTCAAGGCTCAATTCAATCAACTCTAGCCTCTCAAGGCTCGATACAACGACGTATAATCAATGATAGCCTCTCAAGGCCTTTAGCTCGTCATCTCAATTAGTTCATCCATTCAATTCACGCATACATCGTCACTACACAACATCACACGCCACACCAAAAACAACCATCATTCTCTAAGTCTCTCCCATACGCCTCTTACACAATTCTCAATCACAATCACTTGGCATCATACGGTGTATCTCAATACATACGCTTAACAGCAACTCAAGATCATAACAACAACATACGGTAACATGATAACATAACATTAAGCATAACAATATACAGCATACATAACCTAATCGATTACTATGATTTTTATCAAACCGTGTCAATTAAACGTGTCCAAACCGTGTCCCTGCACATCTTAACATATCAAAATAGTCCGCACACAACCGTCTCAACCTTAACGATAATACCGTGCTCCACCACAAACTGGCCAGCTCCAAACGCAGCCATAACTGTGCCATACAAACACTATCCAAGGCAAATAATCATTAATTAACAAGCACAAGCAAGCCACACACAAACTAGCACCACGACTAACACAATAACACGCAAACACCTATGTCTCGGCACCAAATCAGCTCACCACAACATCCTAATAACACATAAAGCCAAACAAACCACTCGGCCAGCCCACACGATCGGATTAGACACCGTTCACACACAAGTTAACAACAAAACTCATTGTACACAAGGAAGGCCTGCTCACGGCAGCCTTTCCTTGGTTGTCCGTCGCATATTAGTTGTCCACGAGTCAAACGCATACAAACCGAGTCAATTAAACGTCAATTAACAAGGCTAAGTAAGGAACGAGTCCTTACCTCAAGTTATCACACACTTACGACAAGATTAGGCAAGGAAACGAGACGAAATCGTCAAAACTCCTCCTCAACGAAGTCACACACTACAAACAATATATTTCCCATCAATTTCTACACTAAAACGACTAATTAAAGCTAACAAAAGCAATGCCAAAGCTGTTCGTTCGAACAGCTCTAGAACTGCACAGACCGAGACTGATTTCGGCTCCAAAACAGCATGAAAATGAGACTTACCTTGATTGAATGTACTATTAATAGCTAGACAACGTCGAGAGGAATCTAATGCAAGAAGAATGAAGCAAAACCGAGGAGAAACGAAGGAGAAATAAGCAAGTAAAGTGACCGTGGAGAATAAGAAGAGGGAGCTGCTGTTTGGTTTTGATCTGATTTTTAATGTGAGAAATGCAAAATGAAATGTTTCTCAAGTATTAGGTGGTTTGGTTGGTATATGAGCTAAGTCAATTAGTAATGAAAGGTCAAACTTGGTCAAAAACGTTCCCAAACGCCCTAAATATGAACTAAACTCCCAAATAACTCTTTTATAATCTCACTATCATATTACTCACATTTTTACGAGTCCAACGAGCATAAATACGCCCTCATATAA
>JAUEKU010065747.1:0-13588 GCA_032274805.1 Gypsophila paniculata | reverse complement strand
AATTAATATTCTCATATAAATTATTTTCTTAAGTTTTCTGAAGTTTTTTTATTTTTTCTGAAGTTTTCTTATTTTTTCTAAAGTTTTCTGAATTTTTTTATAAGTTTATGAAGTTTTCTTAAGTTTGCTGAAATTTTCTTATTAGTTTGATAAGTTAAGAAAAAATAAGATGAGGAGAACAAATCCTTATTTATAACTTTCACTTGCAACCCAAAATGGCTAGACATAACTAGGTATGTACAGAGGACGCAAATTTTTTTGTTTATTGTTTTTGTAGTTATTTATTTTTTGTTTTTATTGTTTTTGTAGTTGCTTATTAAAATATTATTTGTTATTCAAATACTTAATTATATAATATAGGATCTATTTGACTTCCACTAAATCATTATTTACTAAATTATTTAAGTAATTTTAAAAAATTATTTTTTTACGTGCTCTAAAGTATTTACGCTTACGAGTAGAGCTGCCCATCCAGGCCGGGCGCCCCGCTGCAGCCCGGCCTGGCGGGCTAAACGACGGGCTACGACGCCTTTTTTGGGAAAATTTAGGGCCTCGGCCCGAATAGGCCCGGCCCGACCAAAATTGTTAAAAAAAATAAAAACTAAAGGGCCGGACCCGGCCCGGCATGGCCCGAGAAAATCCGGGCCAAAGACCGGGCCACGGCTAGTATAAGGAAATCTGGCCCGGCCCGAAGAAGGGGCTAGGCCAGACGGGCCGTCCCGAAGCCCGGCCCGACCGTCGGCCACCTCTACTTACGAGTGACTATGTAAAAATTATGTATTCCATTTAGCCAAATTTTATTTGAAAGTTGATTTGTTAATTTTTGGATGCCGACTTGACTTTTTAATTTTTCTTTGTAATAGAGTAGTGCATACATGATTACTAAATTATGTTTAATTTTCATATTCAATTATTTTAAGTTATATATTCAAATTATTATACTGACGTATTCAATAAATATTTATTGGTTTTTATTTGTGGCGTTGTATTACTTTATGTATCAATATTAACATATTATAAAATACAGGTGTTATATTCATCACGGTAAACACGAGTATTCACGTATCCATACCAATATGTTCATTGACCAATAGATTCATTTACTATAGTGAACGTATTCAACATTAAAAACTCTCATATGCAATAATTTTTTTAGTCGGTTATTATGATTAAATTGATTTTATAGCACTTTGAATTACCAGAGGTGAGAATACTAAAGTCGTCGAAGCTGAATACTTGAATCTATTAGGTAAGACGACAAAGAATGAACAAAAAACCTATGAATTTTACAATGATTGTACTTTTATGAAGACTTTAGCATTAGACGAAGCAAACAAAGAAATAACGCTAATCAAAATGGTGTATCAATGCAACACTATTGTTGTTCGAAAGAGGGATGTAAAACAAATAAGGGCAAATTTTACAGCAAACACGACGTTAGAACAGATTTTGATGGTGAAACACAAAGTTTCAACAAGCTAGGACTACTTAAGGCACGTGCTGCGGGATTACTTTGTGCTTGCTCATCGTTCAACACTTGCCTTTTGGTCCGTGTCTGCTTGGCTCCTAACTTACAACGATAATTCTTAACATTATCCTTATCATTACTCCAATCACCAATGCTGCAATAAATCATTAGCAAAGTAACGAAATCATACAACTTATATAGTAGGTATTTGCAGATTTAAAGAAATAAATACAAATTGTCAAAAAACCATGCAAATATATTTTCATAGTCCAATTACTTTATGCTCAAAAATAAATAAATAAGAATTTTCAAAGTACAATCACATTATGTATACAACTAAATAAATAAAAAATTAAAAACAAATAGTAATATTGAAAAGATTTCCAAAACAATATATTCAATATTCATAACTCAAATATAAAGTATTCATAATTTTGTAAAACTACTATACACTGTACACATAACTCAAATGCATGTATTCACAATTTATAACTCATAAGTTCAGATATTCACAAGATTTCTAAATTATACTACCCTTAGATTGATTTACAACATACATGTAAATCAAGTCATACTTATAGTCAACATCAAAACTTACGTATTCACATGAAAGAAATCATGTATTCAACAAAAATATTGTACATATTCACAGTTACATTGATATTTAATTACAATCTAAAACATGCATAATTACAAAAAACCGACGTATTCACTACTTACAACTCACGTATTTATGTATTCATAACTTACAACTCACTTATTCACTACTTACTAGTCACGTATTCACGTATTCGAACAAGCGCATACAAATTTAAATTGTCAAAATGTTGTAACATAACCATATATTTTCAATCGTGAAATAATAATATGTTGTTGGTTGTATAAGGGTTTAAATGTTCAATATTATTATACAATTATAGAAATCAATTTTACGTATTCACTATTCACAATTCACGTATTACCAAAATTTTCAAAATTGTTTATTCATATATTCATTAAAATTAGATGGCGGATTCAATATAAATAACGTGCATATTACGTAGTAGAAGGCGAGTCTTAAGGAGTCATATATTCATTGATAATCGATGGCATATTCAATATACACAACGTACATATTTACATTTATACTGATAAATAAATACATTCAAAAACATACATATTTACAACTCAGGTATTCACTCCATATTAGTCACGTATTCACTTTTCCCAACAAGCGCATACATATTTAAATTGTCAGTAATTTTGAAAAAAAAAACCAATTATATTCAAACGTGAAGTGATAATATTAATTGTATTAGGGTTTAAAGGTTCAATATTAAACAATTATAGAAATCAATTAAATTATATATAAAATATCAATTGAACATAAAAATTTAAAAGGATTAATATAGTTAACTCACCGTAATCTACGTGAATAAATGTTTATTGTTTAGATCTATACTAACAATTAACATGCAAAATATCAATGTTAATATTCAAAAATTCATACAGTTAAAACAAATATTCAATTAACAAGCAGTAATTAAACAATTACATTCTAATATGTTGGAAACAAAGTTAAATTTTGTGTGACAATAATCAAATTTTGATGCAATTACAACTGATTTTGAAGATTAAATTACGAAGAAAAATATGGAAATAGAGAGAGATGAGATGCATTAGGATTTTTTTTTAACTGAATATAGAAAATAAGGGAAGTAGGATGGTTTTATTTTATTTGAATTTTAAATTCAAAAAAAAAGGAAACTATCATGTCATATGATGTCATGGTGTGTATGCATTGTGTAGTCATGGGTGTATATAATAATAACTCGTAAGAGACTTGAGACATAAAAAACTATTTGGACGAGTACAGTCAGGTAAGACATTTGCTTTTTCAATAGATAACTGTGCAGAAGAGGCAAGATTTTCATCTCAAATTGAACCAAAAAAATGGTGGGATTTTTGGGATTTTTGGAACAAAAAACATGGAGTAGATGACAGAGAGAATGAGAGGTGGAAGAAACTAATAAAAAATAAAATCAAAGAAATGAGGGGTTAGCAGTTTACTCTGTTGGACAACAATTGTAGATTTGCTTTTTTAATTACGAGTTGGAACGTCGCTTACTTCGCACGCGGCCTTCAACTTTTTTTTTTGCAAAACGAAAAAAAAAAGTTACATTTTGTAAGGACATATATTTTTTTACACTTTTAATTTTATGAAACATGATGACAAATCTGAGTTATACTTTCACTATTTCAAAAATAATTTCATCACAATAAGTCTAAAATGTTTTAAATAATCGTAAAAGAATTTTTACACAGTTTCAACAAATTTAAGTCTCTTCAAATGACACAAATTTAAACATGATGGCAGAGCTTAATTATCATTTCGAAGTTACTTTAATAATAGTTTTACAACAAAACCTCGACTTTTGATACAAAATATTCGCAGGAGATTAGAAAGATAACATAAATTTTATTTCAAATTTAATAAAAAATACCATTCTTTAATTTTTTTTGTATATAATTTTCCGTCACCTGTTTATAATTTAACTCTTGATCAATCTAATACGTTGTACAAACAACTGCATCAGTTATTAGTTAATGCATTTTGGTTAGGATATGGTTCACTCTTATTTTAAGCCAAATATTTTTTGAACAGTTTGAATTTGATTTAAAGGTGAATCTATGACAACCTTATCAGTAATACATTAGTTACTTTCGAGCATTTATATTAAACTTGTTTAAACTATTTTTATTGCAATTATTTATTGAGACAATGAGACTAATTAGTGGCTATTTCAACGAACACATCGTATACATTTTGACAAGTAGTTTAACCAATAAACCCACAATTTGAAACAAAAGTAATCTTATTCATTGGACAAAAAACAAAGATATTAGGCCAATAATAACAAAAAAAAAAAAAATTATTTAGCGGTAACTATAACGATGTCGCCTGCTCTGAAAATTCACATACTAAGATTTTTAGTGTACAATTTTTACTCAAAGATTTAACCGAATAATAATAAAGAGGTATTTATAAGAATACATACAACGGTCAAACTTGAAACAAATGAAAATTACCAAATAAGAAAGAGTGAGTAAAAGACAGATTCTGCCCTACATTACTTTTCTTTTTAAAAAATTAAACCTCTTTTGATTTATTATAGATTCTACATATGAGACATTCTGAGACCTACCACTTCTGAAATATAATTTGAGATTAATGGACTTTCTCACCATCTTCATGGCTAGAAACAATATTAATAGATTAGTTTATATATTATTCAATATTTGGCAAAGAAGTGAACATATAGGTTAGAAATTTAATTAATACCTTCAAAAAAATGTTGATATAAGACGGTCTTCACATATGATACTGATTATTAGTTTTTTTTACCCATTTTTATTAATTACATATTGTAAATTATACTCTTTAGTGGTTAAGATTGTATTAGTCCACGTAATTTTTGAAACAATTTCATAGGAACCTGATAAAATAAATAATTTATAATCATAGAACTCATGATCTTACACTAATTTATTGTAAAATTACTCTTTTTAGACTTTAAAATGAGTCCGTAAATAATTTTGTATCTCTATTACACTGATGCTTTGACCTTTGGAGTGGTACAGTATAACGTTTTTAACAATGGTATTATTAGTTATTTTCTCATAGCAATTTATCCTTTTTTATATAAGATATCATTACACTTAATGACCAGTTTACGAATTTTGGCAATCGATTTAGTCTGAAATGTCCTATAAAATTACGTGAAGCATATAATTTGATTTATAAAAGTAAAACCAAATGAAAATACTCACTTTACTATTACATACATTATTATTTCTGTCAACCTACCGTAATTTGAGATGATTAAAAACATATTTAAATAAAACTTACAAAAAGTTTGGTACGAAAGCTAACAATAAATTTATTTTTTAACAATTTTTGTTGATTATTTTAAGTTTCATGATGTGAGACAGTTTCATGAGAGACTGACTGAAAAAAATTATTCAACCTATATATGTTTGTCATCATGATTACTGAAAAAAATGATATGAGACTGTCTCACACAAATGTTATTGTGACTGTCTTAAAATAATTATATTGTGAGACTTTTTACGTAATGGTGGTTACTACCAGTATATTGGTTTTCCTATTTTTTAATTTTTCCATAATCTAGTATTTTCAACACAATTTATCAAATGAAACGGTTTCACGATAAATTTACGGTAAGGCCACTCACATGAGGGAGGTACTTTTTTTTAGTTTGCAATATTTAATTTGCAAAATGGTGTGAGACTAACTAAAATCAATAAGTGGATCATACATCCGATGTTATACCTCACTTTTTAAGTTTCTGAGTTTTGTTTGCAAAGAATTTGAGTTGTGTTAACTCTTTTCAAAAATACTCAGAAAGTTTATAATAAAACTCAAAAAAAATGGAGTTTGATATAATATATCAGATGCGTGATCCTTTTTCTCAACTAAAATAGTGCGAGACTAACTATTTTTACACTATAAAACAAATAAAAACAACAATCAATTAAAAATATTAAAATTCCATTAGGTCCTACGATAATCTTAGTATGATCCCATCATCTCATATAAATATTTGGGCCATCTTATATAATTATCTATGAAACTCAAAATGCATAGAGATTTTTACAATTTAGTAAGCCGATGACACCGCCTCACATTATGAAATTTAAAATAATCAAACAAAATCAATTGATGAAAAAATGACTATATATACGTGATAGGTCTAATAATAATTTCATTGTGATATAATTTCACAAAAGAAAAAATCAGACTTCAGCTTTTATATATTGCAAAATCTTAAAAAATACGCTCTTTGACGATAAATTGTCAAAAAACACTCTATTTTATAGTCTAACAATCTATTTAATATGTTTCACTTATTACCGATTTATCAATTATTACTGGTATTTAATTTTCAAGTAAAAAAACCATCTTTTGTAGAACGTATCCTTCATATATTTCATCCAATGGAAAAAAAAAACACGCTACATTTTAATTTTAGAGAATGCGAAGGAGACAAGGAGTGATATAAAAAATATCACATTTTAATCACAAAGGGAACGTTATACGCATACGACGGTTTTATATTTTCATCTGTATTTTCGACAATATAAGGGAGTGATAATTAATGTAATAGTATAGTCAGTAACTCTACAGTAAGACCGTCTTATCGGTAAGACTCATTGTGAAAAAGAGAAACTTCCTCAAATCACAAGCTCTAACCACCTCTCATATGAGACATCTTATTATAAGTGTATAATAAGATCAACTCATTTGAGAATGTAGTATAGTGGGCAGTGATCCACGTGTAGAGCTGACAATCGGGACGGATCTGGTCGGGTCGGGTCATATCGAGTTGGGTCATTATCGGGTCATGACTGCCTTCGGGTCGGGTCTCGGGACGGGTTGGTCGAGTCAATTCATATCTCGGGTTCGGGTTGGGTTAAGGTCGCTTTCAGGTCGGTCATAAAAGCAAATTTATTGGGTCGGGTCGGGTTCAGGTCGATTTTTGTTGAATCGGGTCATTATCAGGTCAGTTCATTCTAATAAATTTGTTAAGTTGGGTCGAGTTTGGTTCAACTTTAGGATGATCGGGTCTATTCGAGTTTGGTCATCAAGCCTAACCCGACCCGAGTGACCCGACCCGAAACCCGAGTAAAACCGTCCCGACCCGACTCGAAAATATTGCAACCCGATCCGACCCGATGACGACCCGTAACCCGATACGACCCGATTAAGGTCGACCCAAACCCGAACCCAATCCGACCCGAGATGACCCGTAACCCGTAATCGACCCGATAATTAACTGAACCGACCCGACCCGACAGCTGACCCAACCCAAAAATAATCCGACTCTTCACTCTATTTGACCTGATTTGACCCAATAAAAATCGAAAAAATCACTTTTCAACATTAAAAAGAAATATTTTAAAAAATATATATTGGATTATTGAGTCATATCAAACAAGATTTGACCTAAACCCAACATAACCCGATAAATTATCAACATGACCATGCATGAAAAAATTCGAATCATCCTAAAATTGAACTAAACTCAACGTCCCAACTTGATAAATCTATCGGAATAACCCGACCCAAGATTGATTCGTTCCAGCCGAACTCGACTCGACTTGACAAATTTATTGGAATGAACCGACCCGACAATGACCCGATTCAACCCGAAACTGACCCGAACCCGACCCGACCCGAAAAATCTGCTCAAATGACCCGACCCGAAAGCGACCAGAACCCGACCCGACCCGAAATCGAGCCGTGAGTTGACCCGATTAACCCGACCCGAAAGCGACTCGGACCCGACCCAAAGGTAGTTATGACCCGATAATGACCCGACCAGACCCGACCCGAACCCGACCCGACTGACCCGATTGCCACCTCTAAATTTCTACTATTCATGTCACTTAACATTGAAAGAGTATTATTCCCTCCGTTTCAGTCATTTGTTTATCTATTCTATTTTGAGGTGTATCATTTATTTGTTTATCTTTTTATTTTAGAACTTGATTCAATAAGTTATTTTCTCTCCCCTATCCCTTCTTGTATACTTGTCAATTAATGATTGACCCTCAGCTACCTTCTTGATCTTTGTGCCAAAACTAAAGGTAAACAAATAATTGAAATAGAGGGAATATTGTTTTGGCTATTTCCTTAGTAATTTGGTCGGGCCGTGATACCAGGCCGCCCAAACGGATTATCATGTCGCGTAGGCTAATTAATGTATGTTCGAATTATCCTAATCGTTATTCCGAGCCTTCCGAGGGCCGTACCAACTTATTAAAGCCCGTGCTTGAGTCATGCCAATCGTGATCATGCCACTTTAACGTCTGCAAAATTTCACTCGTAGGTGGAAAATGAAGGGAAACTGTGCACTCAAATCCTCACTTCTTCGTAGAACAAACTAGGGAGTATACAACTACACGAGTCATCCATTAGTTAATATATCGAGGATAATATAAATTATAGATTATGCCACAAATATTTATATGAGACGATTTTACAATGAGATTATCATATACTCAATCATTCACATTAATTATACGGAGTACATAATTATTTATTGGATTTAGATTCTTTTGGTTCACTTTAGTGAATAAAAAGAGTTCAGTTCACAATATTGTAACGTGAGACGGTATCATAATAACACCCATAATATATAAACTAACTACAGTGTCTTCAGATAATGTCCTACGGGCTGTAAAGTCATTACATGTAAATTACATTTATCATTAAGTAGTGTTTGATTACGTTCTCCATTAGGTCATAACGTTTATAAATATAGCGGTTCACAATGAAATGTGAAGTCTAACTACTTATTTATTAATGTACATTTATTTATTACAGGTCTTACGTGATTGAACGGAAAAAACAGTCTTTTACGAGACTTATGCCTATATTTTAGTTCTTGTTGGTCAAGTTAGTCTACTACCTCTATGAAATTGATCCAGTCTATCCCATTTATATTAAGGATAGGATAACATACTTCATTCTCTAGTCGAATTTTCTTACGTTAAATACACGTTAAAGATTCGTAACTGAATATATTGTAAAAGAGTCCCCTCGAAAATCGAAGTGTTAAATTGATCACTTTTATTTGAAATTTCGTATTACAAATGTTTTTTAATATCTATTTTTTGGATATTTAACGTTTGTACACTGGACATATGTTCAAAAAACCGCTCTTTGACTAACAATTTCTCGAAGGATACAGGGACAATACGAATGCGACAAAGGAAGTATAATATTAATACGCCGTGTTTATCATATTTGGGTGATGATTTGTGGGAAGAAGTTGGGAAATACAAGTGAAAAAATGAGGAAAAAACAAAACTATTTCAGTATAATAAGCATGTTGACACTATTTTTTAGACTTTAGACAAATTCTTTGGTAAGACGGTCTTACATAAGACTTATCCTAGACGACTATATTTGAGTATATATATTGTGAAGAAGTGGCGACAACTGATAACTGCACAAAAAATGGATGTCGGAACAGTTTTAACAGCCGTCCAAACGCTGTTTGCTGCACTGCAATGTTCGCAGCTTAAGGCAATGTGGTCCATATTGGGCAACAAATCCGAGCTTGTGAAACTTCAACAAATCGTCTCCATTATAAAGGCCGTACTCACTGACGCTGACACCAAGCAGGTGCTATCTCAGGAAGCGCAGCTCTATATCGGGGAGCTTAAGGATGCTGTCTTTGATGCTGATGATCTGTTGGACGAGTTTGTCACGCTTGCTGAGCAGAGTCGTCTGAGTTTGGAGGGTAATAATAAGTTGTCAGGGAAGGTGCGTCTTTTCTTTTGTCATTTTAATCGGTTTGTTTTAGGTGACATGACGCGGAAGGTTAGGTTGGTTATGAGTAAGTTGGATGAGATTGCGAGTACTCATAGCAAGTTCGGGTTTAGTAGCGTGTATGATAGTTCTAGCAGGCGTAGCACAAGAGGGGAGAGTTGCTCCCATGTCTACGCTGCTGATATAATTGGTAGGGCGGATGATGTCGAAATGGTTGGAAACATATTGCTGAAGTCTGATGTTGATGAGGATGTTTCTTTCCTTACGATTGTGGGAGTTGGAGGTCTAGGAAAAACAACGCTTGCTCAACTTGTATTTGACAATGAAACGATTTCGAGTCATTTTCATGTGACGATGTGGACTTGTGTCTCTGATCACGATGGAGATACTGAGCAGCTGAATTTTGCACATATTCTGGCGAAAATTCTAGAAGCAGCTACGAGGAGAAAGCCCTATTCAGGATCGTCGTTGGATCAAGTTCAGAAACGACTCCGTGCACATCTTGCAGGAAAAAGGTTTCTTCTAATCTTGGATGATGTGTGGAATGAAAATCGCGATGAATTGGTTAAGTTAGCGGGATTTTTGACAGGAGGTCAAAGAGGGAGTTGGGTTCTGGTCACCACCCGCTCTCATGAGACCGCTAGATTAGTAGGCAATGGTCTAAAATACGAGCTGGAAGGTCTGTCGAAAGAAAACTCGTGGTTGTTATTTCAGAAAAGGGCCTTCAAACTCGGGAAATCTCCTGACGAGTTTGTCCAAATTGGCCAAGAGATCCTAAAATGGTGTGCCAATGTGCCTCTTGCTGTAAGTGTGATCGGAAGTCTTCTGTATGAGCAGCCCAAATCCAAGTGGGAATCGTTGCAGCAAAAGTGGTTGGCAAATGTTAGAGGCAGTGGCATCGTGCCTATATTGAAGTTCAGCTATGATCAGCTCAAGTCACCAATACGGAGTTGCTTTAGCTACTGTGCGCTCTTCCCTAAGGATTTCGAGATTGACAAGGAGACGTTGATTGGCCTTTGGATGGCACAAGGATACGTCAGACCATCAGAGAGCGGTGATAGTATAGAAAATGTGGCCACGGACTACTTTTTCACTCTGCTACAAAGATGTTTCTTCCACGATGTTAAGAAAGACGAACATGGTGAGATAATCTCTTGTAAAGTTCATGATCTGATGCATGATCTTGCTGTGGAAGTTTCAGGAAAGGAGATTTGTCAACTAAACCCCGATGATCTTAAAGTGAGCAAAGCAGTCCGTCATGTTGCTGTCAGGGGACACCGATTCATGTCCACCAAGACTCATATTCGGACTTACCTCCAAGTCAGCAAGATCGGTGGGAAGTTGCTCGTCGACAATCTGCTGGCAAACTGCCCTTCCTTAAGGACCCTGGATCTGAGGAATGCTGAAATTGAGATTTTACCGAACTCAATAGGCAATTTGTTGCTTCTGAGGTATTTGGATCTTTCGTTTAATAAGAAAATGAAACTACTTCCGAAATCAATAACGAAGCTGCATAATCTGCAGACTTTGAACTTGATCGGGTGTAGAGGCCTGAAAGTACTGCCCAAAAGTTTGAGTAAGCTCGTTAAGCTTCGGGTCCTGGATGTTAACGATTGTTTTCTGCCTCTGTACATGCCTCGGAACTTTGGCAGATTGACCTGTATTCATAAGCTTGACAGGTTCGGGATGGGTGACCTAAATCCAAGCACTAAGAAACGCTTTGATCAGCTCGACGATCTGAAAGCTCTTGTTAACCTCAAAGGTAGTATTGGGCTCCAGATCCGATCAAGCCTTACTGCACCGTATCAAGCTACGGGCGGTGCATATATGAGTACGTTGGAACATCTCAGTGGGGTTGAGATTTGGTATCTACGTACACGTAGTGACGTCCCTGAAGAAGACAGGCCCAAGGGGGCGATAGTCCAGGATGAGGAGGCCATAGTCGAGGACGAAGAGACCATGATCAAGTATCAGGAGGCCATTTTGGAAGACCTGCGGCCACATCCCAATCTCACGTATTTAAGGCTGGTTGAGTACAGTGGCAGGATTTTGCCGACTTGGGCGCGTGAACATAACTTGGCAACTTTTCTTCCTAATCTCGCCAGGATCGAATTCAGAGAGTGTTTGGGTTTTCATCACCTTCCATGGCTTGGGTTATTGCAGAATCTGAAATTCCTTCGACTTGAAATATTGCCGAATATGGAGTACCTGACAAATGATGTTCCGTCTGTAGATTCCGTGGCTGAGTCAAGTACAGAATCGTTGACTTTGTTTCCTCGCCTCGAACATCTTTACTTGGAAGACTTGCCTAAGTTGAAAGGATGGTGGCCGAGATCACAGGCAGGGGACGGTCATTCCCAAGTATCATCCCCTTGTCTTCCTCGACTGAGAGGACTGTGGATATATGAGTGCCCGCAAATGACATCCATTCCACTGTGTCCACTCGTAGAAGACCTGAGAATATACGATGCCAACAGAAGTCTGGAGCTGAAAACACTCAACAGAGATATGCATCAGAAAGTCCGACTTAACAGCTCATCAGTATCAGATGCTGGAACATCTCCCAAGGATATGAGAGTGAGTACCGGGAATGTCGAATTGCTCAAATCAGTGCCCAAGGGAAACTTCCAGTGTTTAAAAGAGATGAGAATCGAGTCCGACTATAAGCTAGAGAGTCTGTCAGAAGTCGAGGACCTGTTCAAGACCTGCCTATCCTCCCTGCAGATCCTAGAAATTTGGAGATGCCCGAAACTGGGGAGTCTTTCTGGAGGGTTAGAGCATCTGTCTGGCTTGCAGGCGTTACACATACGCAAGACTGCTGAACTCCTGCACAGCGACGTACAGCCAGCGACAGTAGATAATAATGGTGGCGTGCCATGGCGCTGCATTGCTCAGACTCTCCAATCACTAAAACTCCAGGATCTGCCACAGCTGCGCAATCTGCCAGATGGGATGCATCATTTGACCTCCATCAAGTCCCTTTCGATTGTCGACTGCAAGGGATTGATGTCACTGCCAAAATGGATGCCCAAGCTGACCTCCCTGAGTAAACTCGAGATTACACGCAGCTGTACCGAACTAAAGGAAAGATGTCGAGATCACACCGGAGAGGACTGGCACAATATTCAGCACATCAACGACATTTCAATTATTGAAGAATAAGAAAGGAAATCGAGACAGTCGTTCGCGATGCTAGTAAAAGAAAACTAATCTGCACATAAGTCCGTCTCACTTAATATCTGGATAGCCAACAAATTAAAAGCTACAGAATATTCAGAATGCATTTGGTTTTTGTGTACAAATTCGTGTTTGTTTGTTTTTTTTTTTTTACTGAGAGTGAAACTAATTGGTGTTTAGACTTTTGTTTTCGACACTGATTTGTTGGCATCAATTTTTTGAACAATTAGTAACTTATAATCATCATCAAAACTAGAGGCAACAAGTTTATAGATGCACAAGATTTCAAAGGATTTTGATTTTTAGGTAATTTCTTGCTTCTGTTTTTCAGTCACATACTCGATCTCTCTCTTTTTTTTTTTTTTATCTATCTGATGATTAAGTCATCAAAATTTGGGTTTCCAATTTTCCTTTCTTTAATTGAATACGATTTTATGTGCTTGTTTATTCTTGAAATTTTTTTTCATGTTAAGTTGGTTAATTATTGGCGAATAAGAAGACACTAATGCCTTGATAGGAATATAGACGGTTAATTTCGTCGTTATAGTTGTCTGCGCCTTCTGTGAATTGGTTAGGTTTTGTGGTTGGTCTTTTGTTTTTCG
>JAUEKU010065636.1:0-13590 GCA_032274805.1 Gypsophila paniculata | reverse complement strand
CAGATTGGACGAGAATCGGAGCTTTTTTCATGGACTCATCTGCAGCATTCTTGACAGAAAAGTTGTCATGTCCTAGAAGGATTACTCAGGATTCTATTGATAAGATGTTGAGATCTCTGGGCTTCTGTGTGCTTACCGACGTCAAAACTGGAATCTGGATTGCTGGTAAACCGTCAATTTACTTGCTAGGCCTTAGCACATTTCAAATACTGCTATTTTCTGAAAGTCTGATATAAGCCATGGTCATAAAATCTGGTCGCTAAACGCGATGGCATTCTGTTGCAAACTTGTAAATTTGGTCTTAATTTGTAATATGCGACTGTTTTGCTATTCTGTCACAATATATAATCTCTTAATTGAAACGCTAATCATGATTCTTACAGATTTGCAGCTTGTTCGTTGCCCAGTTTGTGACCTCAGCACATGTGACGGTGAGAAACCGTAGATTTATTCGCAACTATAAAATTACTGTTAGTTAGCACTTGTCGTTGCCTTGCCTTTTATAAAAGAATGGTGTAGAATTGTAGAATGATGTTGATTCACTACAGGAAGTGTCGATGACTTGCCAAAAGATAGTATTTCGAGTTCAGAACTTCTAAGAGGATTTGCAGCATTCTCTTACCAATTTGCTGAAATTTTTCTTCATGTGCAGGGACGATGCAGACCCTAGATGCAAGGCACTTTGAGCTGTTTCTCAGTGAGGGTTACCGAAATGGAAGCTGGAACTTTACACAACTCGGGTCACACGAGACTAAGAGACATGTCAATGGAGCTTCTGGTGCCATCTTTGACTTGAAGCACCTTAAGGACGCTTCAACGACTGGTAATTATATTTCTGTATCATAAAACAAAAGCTATAGCGTCAACGTAGATCTTATTGACCACCAATGTTAAATGCGGACGATGCAAATGAGTGATCGACTACAATTCGAAAGCCCTTTTACCCTGATTCACTAGGGTGGATATCTACCTGCAACAGGTATTTTCGCTGATGGATGAAATCTGATTTCTGACACTAAGAATTTTGCAGAGGTGTTCAAGACAAAGACATGGTTGGGAAGAAAAGACGACTGTCAACCGAAGGCCAGGATCACTCGTCATGCTGTTGCTATCAACACCAACCTGCACAAAAATGACGGTACTAAATCCTGTTATCCAGCTTCATGCAGTACCTAATCTTACATATCATAATTCATCAACTAATGCTTATATAAACAATCAATTTCAACTGATTTTCTACGTTCATAAACCACAGGGCTAAACGTAAAATTCAATGTCATGAGAGCCGGGACTGATGGCCAAATCGTCGCAATCAGAATCTCTCAGCAGCTCCTGTGAAATCTTCTTCCAGCCAAGTACTCCGTAATAGTTTATGCAAATTTCAAGGTTTATTACTCATTAATACTCTAGTCTCTAGTAGTATATCATTATGTCGACCATTCTTAAGGTCTGCAACCAAGTTTAAATAGGACGGAATTTCCAAGTTTTGCTGAGAGCCAATATTTGTTAACTATATAAAGCACAGAATGAATAAACTTGTGTAGTCGTACTCGAGTCTGAATAGCATATAAAGTATACGATATATGAAGATACTATGACAGAAACTGTTCGGCAATATAATGTATATTGAGTTAGTCCGGGGAGGTAGTAGAAGGTACTCAGTTTCATTTCAGAAGAATGTAAGCACAAAACTATGTAAACTATTTACATTGTTTTAATTGTCATATGTGTACTGTGTACATTCGCTGCAAACAAATTTTTGTATAAATAAAAAAGTAAAAGTACACGTTTTGCTAAGTTTAAATATCGCTTGAGATTTAGACTACTTCAAGTTGGAGTATAAATCCATCCAACATCAAATTTGAAATTGTCAAAATGGGATCGAGTAACTTATTAATCGGATTAAACAGACACAAATGATGCCTTGTTATTGTACTCTCTATTTCCTACGCCTTTGATATACGTGGTATCCAAAACGACACTTTAACCTCATTTTTCCTCATATAGTTACCAAGTAACCTCTTCTTATTGAAAATATAATTTCGTAAAAACTTTTTCACTGCTAAATAGTACAAATATTTTATTTTTACATCGTAAATAATTATACCAGTGATTATACTTCCTCCATTATTATTTATTACATAGACATTTCGTTTTATGATACGAGTTTTGACTTTAATTTGTATAAAATATAAAAATTATAAGTCTTGTGAAAAGAGCTTTCATATGTGTATACCTATAATAATACGTATATTTAAATATTTTGAGAGATATGAAAGATAGATCAAAATAATCGTGGGTAATTTATATTCCTTCAAAATTAGTATTCACTCCGTCCCAGTGAATTGTTAACGTTTAATATTTGAGGGTCTATATATGATATAATTAACTCTCATAGTTTTGTGGATTATACAACTTTAATATAATGTACAAGTAAATGAGCATGTTACAGTGACTTTCGTATATCAATTTACGATGTATTTGTTTTTATACTCCTTCATTTCATGCATTTATTTTTGTATCAAAAATGAAACATTAACAATTGACTGGGACAGAAAAGTATAAAATTATAAAAAGAGAAGATAAAAACTCAAAATACTCCTTTTATGAAGCAATAACCCAGGAAAACACTGGCATCAGAAAACACAAGCTCAAATGAAAGGCGATCATCCCAATTTCAACAATAATAATAATAATAATAATAATGAATATTTAATGGTGGACCCCAGCGTACCAAGAATGGTGTGCCAAAACTGCCGTCACTCTCTCTCCATCGTCGGCGTCGTCGACTCCTTTGGTTCGTCCCCTTTTTTTAATTTTTACGACACCGATAGGGCCCCACCTGGTGGTACCGATATTAGTCACATAATTTAAAATCCTCGTATTCCCGCCACGTGGCGCAATTTCCTTTTTTGATTAATTAATTTTATTCGATTTAATTGGGTGTTTATTGAGTTGTTTTATTAGCTTTTATTTAGCACAATTGCTCAAATGAGACGGTCTTCTACGTTTTAAACCTCTTAAATTGGTCACAATAAGTGTTAAAAGCAGTAACAAAAAATATCAAAGTGTCATCTTTTAGTCGCAAGCAGACCGACTGTCGTACACGTACGACCGTCGCAGATGAGAATTATACTTGAGCTACTATTTATTGTAATTTGTTTCATGATAGAGTGATTTATTGAGGTTATTAATTGTGTAATTTAACTGGCATAATCTGAAAAATCTGATGGTTTTTGGTGTCCCCAAATGGTGGATTGATATGTAATTAGTAGGTTTCTGGTGTCGGTTTTCGTGTTTGGTTTCGATTGGGTGGAGTTTGGAGGTGTCTGGTGTCTGGTGTCGGTTTTCGTGTTCGATTTTGGTTTCGAGTTTATTAGAATGTGGAAGGGCATAATTGGAAGGAAGGAGCATAAAGCAAGTGTAAATTTTAGACTCGATTATGAGTGTCGGACATGGCTATTTTTGTGAAGAAGTTTCGTGTTTTTGAGGTGTCGAGGGGGTTGTGTCGTGTGGAGGTGTTGGACACACGACACGACATCAAAGTGAGGTGTCAAAGTATCGTAGTTTAGTTGAAGAAGGGCATGAGCAAGTGGCTGTTAGGCCAGCAGCAGAAAGTTCCAACAGAGGAATTTTGTTTGTGAACGAAGGTCGAAGTGGTGGACATTTACCGTTTGCTTGGTGCAAGTAGAGGTTGGAAGGGTTGGGTAGGAAAAAGAGGGAGGAGACGGAGCGTGAGGGAAATTACGTCTGTTCACTTCCCTTCGAAATCCTCCGTCCAATTAACGCCTTATTCTTTGAGGGTGCTCATAGGCTCATAGTAATGTACACGCTGATGTATGTGATATTATTGATCAAATGGATGGAAGATCTTTATGTCATTGACGCGTAGTAATTTGTGAATGCGTGCAGGATTTCAGGGCTCGTCAGTCCATGGATCAGCCAGTGTGTCAGCTTCGACACATATGGACCATTCATTCGTTGTGTTGCCGAAGCAAAAATCTCGGTCGCCGGGAGCCCAAACTAGGCCTCGTGGCGGGGCAGCACAGCCTGAAGCGTCTTCTGGAAAGATGATGGAAGAATCGTTCGTGGTTTTGCCTCCAGCTCTTGCTTCTGTTTACACGTCTCAGGCAGACGCACAATCCGCGGAAGGCGGTCCTAATGGGCAGTTAAATCCGAATAGTTCTGGGTTTCAATCAAATATTACTGTTCTAAATCGCGCTTTTGAAATTGCGACAGTACAGACCCAGGTATGTTTTACCATTTTTTCTTGATGTGGAATTTGGGCTATTCTAACCGACTCGAAAATTTGCTACTCTTTAAATTTAGAATATGATGGAATATTACCGACTGAACTTACGCAATTGCTTGCACCTCTTATATTATGATGTATCGCATCAGCCTTTGCGATTCTAATTCAGTTTTCATGATGGGTTATCCGGAAACAGTCTCCTTTTGCTTGTTTAATATAAGGGTAAATCTGTTCAAAACTGCTCTCCCCTTGCTTCGTCATAGGTGGGCTTTTAGGCATTCGGGAATATTGTTGTTGTATGATCTGCTTACGAATGGTGATTTTTTTTCGCGATTTGTCCAGCACAGGTGGAGCAACCATTGTGTCTTGAGTGCATGAAAGTCTTGTCGGACAAGCTTGATGAAGAGGTTGAGGATGTTGACAGGGATATACAAGCTTATGAAGCTTGTCTTCAGCGTTTGGAAGGGGAGTCGCATGATGTTCTTTCCGAGGCTGATTTCCTCAAGGAAAAGTTCAAGGTGCTCACTTAGACAGCTGCTTCCTTACATTAGTTCTCACTACGTGTTTCTTTCTAAGGGAATTAATCATTGGCATACTTTTAATACAAAAAGACGGAAGTTTGATGTCATCTGGATATTATGATCTTCTAGCATTGTGCCTTCTTTGTATAATCTATACGCTATCAAGTCTCGACAACAGCATGTGTAAAGCTCAGCGAATTTGAAAACCAGATTATTCTGAATGTTTTGAGAAAATGAAAATAATCGTTAAATTATTCGAAGTGTTGTATTGGCACTAATGTCTGTTAGTGCTGGTCAAGATTGAAGGGGAGGAAAGGAAACTAGAAGCAGCGATTGAAGAGACTGAGAAGCAGTATGCCAAAGTAAATGCTGAATTGAAAGAATTAGAGATAAAGTCAAGCCGCTTTAAGGAATTGGAAGAAAGGTGACCTAAATCCTAATTCCTAATTTTTGTAAGGCATATAGGTCGAGTCAATCTTACTGTTTTATTGAAAATACTACATAGATTTCATTATGTGGAGATAATTGGGCACGATATTTGTATTTTTTTTTTATCAATGTATCAGGTATTGGCATGAGTTCAACAATTTCCAGTTACAACTAATATCACATCAGGTAAACTGATACATGGCCTATAAACCTCTTCTATCGTGGCACTTTAGCATAAATACGGAATACAATCTTAAACATGAAATGTTATTTGGGTTATTGTTTGGATTATTCTGATTATTTTATTTCGCCATGCCGCTTTCCACTCATTCAACCAACTTTTGAACATAAGTGTTGGACACAATTATAAAAGCCGTCTGGAATTTGTGATGTTGTGTTTCTGCTTATTATCTTATGATTTTCGCTATTTAATAATTTACCATCTCACTTTCGGTCATGATTTTGTTTGGCAACAGGAGGAAAGAGATGCTATTCTGGCAAAGATTGAGGTTTCACAGGCACATCTAGACTTATTAAAGCAAACCAATGTCTTAAATGATGCGTTCAGCATTGGGTGTGACAAAGTTTGTAAAGAGTTCGGAACAATAAATAACTTCAGGCTAGGGCGTCTCCCTAATGTTCAGGTATGATAAGGTGCTATGAGTTCTGTTTATCTTCACAGGGACTTAGGACCTCCGAAACAGTGCTGATGAATGCGCACACACTATGACATATGTTGAATGCTGTGTTCTTTGTATCTGCCTAGAATTTTTCACTCCTTAGGGCTCGCTTGGGATGGAGGTAATTATTAGGGGAGTAATAAGACCAAAATGAACTTAAAAATGGAGGAGAGAAATGGAGTGAGGAGATGAAAATGGAAATGAAAGTATAAAATATGCTCCATTAGGGGGGGAATAATTACCCACCTCCCCCCCAGGTAATGCATTACCCCCATATGGGAGTAATAATCCCTCCCTCTCCCCATCTATCCACCCTCTACAACCACCATGAATCATCCATCTCCTCTCATTTATTCATGTTTTCTCATCTATTACTCCCCTAATAATTACTCCCATCCCAAGCGAGCCCTTATTAGTAGAACAGAGGTTTTGGGTATCTAGTCTGAATTCTCACAGCATGTGAATCAATTCCCATACCCTGGTCATCTCATGATCTTAAATTTAATTACAATAGCACAAAGTAACGTGAAATGTTCCGTTAAATAACATGGACGGCTGTAAGTTTTAAACTACTATTACTACGGAGTATTAGTTAGACATTGCAAAACATGATTGCACATGGCACAACGTTTAGACATTAATTAGGTAATCTTTGGAAATTTGAAATTAATTTTATTTTCATTATTTTAATTCTAAGTAATTAAAATGTTCAATATAATTTGAAATCCAATTTTATAACATGTTTGGGCCACCCTGGAATTGGAATTGGAAGGAATGGAACGCATTCAGGGTGAGTCACCATAAAAAAAACTCGACCAATTTAAGGTAAGTCTACAATGAGATCATACAACGTTGAAATTAAAATAATGATTTTTATAAAAATTCAAATTTTTACATTTTTGGTGGAAAAGTATTTTTAAAAAAAAAATAAAAATAAAAAAAATTCAAATGACTACCATATACTAGAATTTGAAAGTACTATATTTTGAACTATGATAAAATTGAAGAGGAATTAATTAAAACAATTTCAACTCCAAATCTCAACCTTCACAAACATTGGAATTGATTCAATTACGAATTCAATTACAACTTAGTATCGAATTCTTAAATCCCTACTTAGTATTGTTAGTACTTGGTAGTTGTGAGAAAATTATTCTTTACTTTTTAGATTTATTTTTGATTCTCTACAATTTTGATAACCATTCCTCTCAAAGTTTGAAAAAGAAGAAATATAGTGTGAAATTTTCTTTCTGTATAGCTAAACGGATAAGGACATGTACAAAATAAACACACAGAATAGTTTTTAAACATCACTACAAGACATTAAGTTTGACTAGACTGAGGGTTGAATTGGAAGCATGCTAATTGCTAAATAAAAAACGTAACATTCACTAAATAAAATATGGAGTCGAAAGTGTCTTTCGGACGCCTAAATCGGGAGAAAAGGAAGAAAAAAACTAAAAGAGAGTAGGTGAAGCAAAGTGGACTAAATACGATACAAGACAAAGTAAATAAGCAAACCCATCTCAGCAAGATTCTAATATCCAAATTGCACTCCTGATTCCTGAATATATTTGCTTTCCCAAGTGCATCCAACAAAGCCAATTTATTTTGTAATTTTGAAGAGTTGATCTCTTTAGGAGCTCCTTATTGGGTATTTCTTTTCCCAATACTATTCTCTTTGAATCATCTATTTCTTCACGTTTATTTTTTAATCGATTTTTTGGTGAATACATACAGGTGGAGTATGTAAAGATAGTCTTTAATTTGCGTGTTAACCTTAAAGGTTTGCTTAATAAAAGAAAGGTTGAAAGTTGGATCAATTATTTCGAAGATGTGAGCACAAAAGAAAAATTAAAATAGAATAATGAATTTGAAAAAGTACTAATTTGATGGAGAAGATCAAGTAAAGTGAAGGGGGTCATTCGATAACATAAAGGGAATAAACCTGCACTAATATAAACTCCTTATAGTATAATAAACTCAATTATTAATGAACCCACACACTAGTGAGTTGTCATTGTATTGGTTTTGAGAAAAAAGAATAAATGGACGAAATATATTAGTTTCACCGCGTACAACCCGAAGATAACTATCCATTGCTGTGAATTTGTGATTGCTTCCACGACTGTTTATAATTGGAGGTAGTATCATTAGTAATGTACCATCGAGGATGATATTTGAATTAAACCTTATGAACAACTCCTATATAAATTAAATTAGTATCATTCACAAAATGTAAAATTAAAGAAGGCAAACAAAACGTAGTTAATCTTACACGTTTATTTAGTTGTGATATAAAATATAAAATCATTCGTCCATTTTCATTCCAAAAATTATCATTCTCAATATTTTTTTTAAAACCAAATAAATATAGAGTATTAACTTTAGGGGCTCGCTTGGGATGAGGATAATTATTAAGAGAATAATGGAGTCAAAATGAACCAAAAAATGACGCGAAGAAATGCTGAGGATAGATGAAAATGAGGATCAAAGTATAATATTTGCTCCATTAGGAAGAGAATAATTACCTACCTTCCCTTGAGTAATGCATTGCCCTAAGAGTAATTTTTCCTCCCTTTTTCTATCTATTTACCCTCTACAATCACCATGAATCACCAATCTCCTTTAATTTCTTCATGTTTTAACTTTTATTACTCCCCTGATAATTACTCACATCTTAAGCGAGCCTAGGGCTTACTTGGTTTGGGGTAATAAAGCAACAATACACATAAAAATGGGGCATACGGGTGGTGGCAGATACAAAACAATGTGACTCCCCTGATAATTATTACTTCATGTTTTAACCTCTATTACTCCCCTGATAAATTACTCACATCTCAAGCGAGCCATAGGGCGGGCTTGGTTTTGGGTAATAAAGCCACAATACACATAAAAATGGGGCATACGAGTGGTGGTGGATACAAAACAATGCAGTAAGTACATTATACCACCGGTTGTAGTACAACCATGCACAAAACTCAATAATTTTATTCAAAAACTCAAAAGAATTCACGTATAAGTTGATAAAATATATATACAAATTTCGAAAAATTTTCATTCAAGTTTATAGTTTCATCTCTTACTAAAAAAAATTATCTAAATTAATTTCGAATTACATATTTGAAACATAAAAAATTAAATACCTAGCTCGAGAAGTTCTTTAAAGAGCCCAAATATTTTGAGGCAAGCTGAAAAAATTTATTACAAAGCTCAAAAACTGTTTAGAGGCCGTTGTACCGTGCTATTATACCACTAGTAGTATAATAGTATTTTTGAAAACCATGTGACAATAAACTAACTAATAACAATGTCGTTAGGGGATAATAGTTACACATCTCCCCCTTGGATAATACATTAAATTGGAGTAATAATCACCCCCAACACCCCTTCATCTTTCCATATACCATGCCTGGTCTCCTCTTCATCAACACAATTCCTACCATTTCTCCTTTATTTTGAACAACATTACAATTTGTAACAATTAGGGATAACCTAAGCGAGCCCTAAAATTATCAAATACAAGTCTTTTGCATTAATTCCACCGATTATATTACTGAACACGGCAAAACAAGAATCTTTTATTAAAATAGTGGTGGAAAATCAAATAAATGTCATTTTAGATAGAAAAAGTAATTGGACATAGGAGATCCAACTAGGATTGAAAAATCCATTTCTAAAATTAAACCCCCAAAATTCATCTCCTTCACCCAAACAAACACCATATTGCAACCACCACCACCACGACCTCATCCCCATCCACCACCGCTACCCATACAACCCGGCAACTCAGACCTGCCGAAGTCGCCGCATCACTAAATGAGTTGAAAATGACAATGCTAAAATTGTAATAAATAATGGTCATTATGTAAATCATTAAAATTTCCAATATTTTTTCCAAGATCAACATTATATTTTATTTTAAACTACTCAACTAAAATCACTTCAATCATTAATTTAATGTAAATTGTCTGTGTTGGACATAATTAACCTGTATAATTGTATATTTAGCGCATCACTTTCATGTATGGCCTACGAAGTTTCTACAACAATTACCAATGACTAGTGTAGGGCACTAGTCTACAAGTAACGTACCAATTAATAATTTCCCATCAACGTTACATGACTAGATAAAATCTTCTCATTTAAATATCTTTTGGTCATTTTCTCTCCACTAAATGTCTCTTGGTCAATTATCTAGTGATGATGCCGACACATCAATCAGAGAAAATAGATTTTTGCGTTCCTAAGTAGACCTATCAAAATCTGACCCGACCTGAAAAACCGTCCCGTAAAAAACTCGAAATGAACCCGCTATTCTTTACCCAGACCCGAAAGTTACCCGAACCCGAAATGACCCGTAAATAGTGGGTCAAGATCCGACCCGTAGCGGGTTAACCCATTGGGTCAAGAAATTTACTTTGTATTATTCAAGAAATACATATAGCAATATTTTTTATCACTCAGTCTATTTTATCACTCAGTAATAATTTAGTTAAACATTCAACGTTGACCACTTTATTTATGCACAAAACTTATAATTTTCTCTTTTCTTCTATGATTTGCATTAAAAGTTTGGATAAATATATTGTTCATGATTTAAACAATAGTGTTAACGACATAGCAAAGAAATTTTAGACAATTACGAGTTCGTGGT
Organism: Gypsophila paniculata; assembly: GCA_032274805.1. Taxonomy (NCBI): domain Eukaryota; kingdom Viridiplantae; phylum Streptophyta; class Magnoliopsida; order Caryophyllales; family Caryophyllaceae; genus Gypsophila; species Gypsophila paniculata. The sequence goes on along the minus strand of JAUEKU010065636.1, from coordinate 3,051 downwards.
GGTCAACGTCAAAAGTTGACTTTTGTCGTCGAAAAGTGGGTTTGCGTAGTGTTGGCCGTAAAAAGTCATATAAAAAAGAGTTTCAAAGTCAATTAAAAGTGAGTATTATGTTATTTATCTTATATTATAATCAAAATTATAAATTTCGAAGCATATATATATATTTATAAAAGAATATGAAATATAAATAAGTGTAAAAAAGGCGTTAATCGACTCGTATTTTTACCCTAACCCGACCCGAAACCCGTATAAACCTGTATTATAAAATCCAAAAATACACCCGACCCGTTTTGTACCGAACCCGTAACCCGCCCGACCGACCCGTTTGACAGGTCTAACTACTATCAATAAAATACTTTACAAGAACACAGCTGAACTTGAATTAACCCCACCTAAGTTAACTTAACCTGAGTTCAAACAAACATAAATACAACACAAAATAAACATGGCCATATCCAATTTAAATGTCTCATTTGTTGAGTTTTAAGTTTTCGATGTTTTATAATTGCTAGTTTTATGACCCGTGATATTTATGAGTTACTTTTTAGGGAAATTCTACGTGGTATCCTCGTATTTTTTCGAATTCTACGTGGTACCCTTTGGTTTTCAAAAACCTACATGGTACCCCTCAACTTAATGAAAATTTCTTAAAATAATCTAAATACTCAAATCCACCTCTTTTAATTGTTTATATTATGCACTTTTTATTGATTTTTATGGCCCTATTTGTCAAACCGTTAATTTATATGTCACATATTCAACTATAAGCATACTTTTATTACAAAACTTAACTTTATTAGAAAGTCAATTTTCACTAATTTGGGTATTATAAAATTTTTTTCCTAAGTTGAGGGGTACCATGGAGGTTTTTTAAAACGAAGGGGTATCAAGTAGAATTTGAAAAAGCACGAGAGTACCACGTAGAATTTCCCTACTTTTTATAACTTTTATTCTTATAGTAGGTTTTTTGTAATATTTTTATTCAGAACGTGGATATATGCAAATGTTCTATTTTTTATAATGTATATTATTAAATCTCTACGGTGTTTCAAATTAATTAATCAAAGATTGTCTTTAAAATATTTGGCTTTTAAATATACATTTGGAAACCGCAATTATTCATAAATATAATTGTTCATCTTTTAATCTCTATTTAAATACCTTTATCGATTATCCGTCATGTAAAACGTTTGAAATAAAAAATATTTTTTTTTTATTCTTGAAATTCACATGGTATTTTTCGTTAAATTAACCATAAAAAGATATTTTCAAAGCTCGGGCGTTTATATACTGCACATTTTAAATAAAATTATTAGTTTAAATAATGTCATAATTTTTTTTTTTGTCTTTTATAAGTTAGACAAAGATGGTTGCTACTAAAATTTTATAACTCATGTTGTGTTTCATCTCTACCAAGTTATGTGATTGGAGTATAATAGTTCATTTAAAAATAAAATAAGAATATAATAGTTGATAATAAATCACATGAATTAGTGAACCAATTTGTTTGAATAGATAATTATTTTAATTCATAACCAATTTAAATGAGAATACATGAATTTGATTATTCATTTCAACGTTAATTATATTGAGGATCAAACGACATGATGTCATATAATAAAAAAAAAATTTAAAATAATACTCGTTGTTTTGCAATTGATTTAGTTGATCAGTAAGAATAAACATACATGTATCGTGAAAAAAATTGCACATAATACTTAGATTATTTCTTGAAAAATTGCACATAATATTAACGATGTTGAACGAATATATGTAGTGATGTTATAGGTTATTTTTTGAACAAAATGTTAATTTAATCTTATTTCAAGTAAAAAATTCATAAAATTCTGGCTCATATGATAGCATTTTGCGATATAAATTTAATGATGCTGCTTAATATTTTTCTAAACAGATATATATGTTCTGGACATTAAAATCTAAAACTTACCAAAACACGGCTATTAGTTTTAACATTTAATTTATAAACTAAATTTTTGTCTAAACCATAATCATTGATTAATCATTAAAAAATCAGACAATTGCTTATTTACATTTATAAAGGTTTAGATTTATAGAAATTTTTTTACTCTCTTTTGTTGAAAGAACGATGTGGGACAAATTTATGTCGTAAAATTAAAGATTATTTTTCAAAAGGTTAATTATTCCATTAGTTTTAATTAAATAACATCATGTTACATTTATATTTTTTTTAACAAATTTATTTGGTGAAGATTAATTTTTAGAAAACTTACCTAAAAACAACTAAAAGGTTTAACAATAACTAAAATATTTTTGCCTAAACTATGATCATTAGCCGAGTTAAATGGATTGATTATATATATTGAGTAAGGATTAGATTTATACTATAAGTTTTTTTTAGATTCTCTTTTATTAAAAGATCGATTTGAAATAAATACATCTTAAATTATCGATTATTTTTCAAAGAAAGAATGGTGTGGGATAAATTTATATAAAAAAATTATACATCATTTATTCAAAAATTTATTATTTTTTTAGTGTAAACTAAATAAGTAAATATCATTTTAGTTTTATATTTTTTGTACAAATGCAGTTTTTGAAAAATTTACTTAAAATCACAAAAAAGGTTAACATTAGCTAAATTTTTGCCTAGTCTTAAACATTGAATAATCATTAATCGTGTAAGATATTTTCAAGATTATGTTCAACGTTTATCACAACTTTTTACATATCATTAAGATTATGTTCAACGTTTATCCCAAAAAAAGTATTGTATATTTCAATATTTAAATGTCCTAGATAAGAAAATTTTTATGCTTGTTAATCAATTAAATATTTCAATATCTGAAACCACGCATGATTAAAGAGTCATTTGAAAATTGCGTGTTTAGTTATTTAAATCCTTTTTTATTTTGAATTATTTAAATCCTATTTAGAAGCATCAAATTGTATCATAAATTTGTTATTATGAGTAATTAAATTCTATAATTTTATATAGAGCAAATCATCATTATTGTATTCAATCTCATATATCAAGCTATTATGTTCCTATCTTATTTTTTAACTTTTAAC
>JAUEKU010065526.1:0-13590 GCA_032274805.1 Gypsophila paniculata | reverse complement strand
GACCCAGTACCAGCAGAGGCTCGAACCGAAGACTCAACATCACAATTAGGGCAATTTGCATATAATTTGGCAACAATTCCATCTCTATGAGCTCTAAATTCATCTTTATAATCCAAAGAAGCTACTTTTATCGCGGTTTCGATAAATCCCCAAATACTAACCCTAGAATTACCCAAAATTGCTCTAAATTCATCCAAATCCATACCAAAAGAAAAAGTTACTCTACACCCAAAAAGAATTACCCAAAATTAATTACTACCCAACAAATTTTTACCTCTTTTCTCTCAAACCCAGAAAAAGATTCCTCTGCAATCACAAAAAAAAAAAAAGACATCAATCAGATCATCAAAATCAATGCAAAAAAACATACTTTATAATACTTCCTCGGTTTCATCCAATTGTATACGCTTCTCAAAGTACGCGACAGAAATTTTGTAAAACGTATACAATTGAATGAAACGAAATAAATACTCCATATAAGTCATGCTCAAAATAATTAAATAAATTGCATTAAATTCAATCATATTTAATTAAATTAAACTTACATATAATAGATCTGAATTTGAGCTACACAAGTATATATATATATATATAATTATTAACTAATTGATTAATTAAGTGTATAAAATCAACAATCAAATTATATTAATTATGATGATTCTATTTAATTTTTTTTTTTGGAGATGTTTTATTATTGGTGAATATAGAAGGTGTTGAAAATGTAATGAGAATATTATTTTTAACAATAATAATTATTATTGTTATTGTTATTAATAATATAATATAATATTATAATATTATTTATAATAGAGATGATGTGGAGATAAGATAGAAGTATAGAAGTGAGTAAAAGAGAAGATGAGTTTTTGAAGAAGAAAGTTGAAGAAAGGGAGATGAATGTTAGGAAAATTGGTGTTATGACATTGGAGGCATGGGTATATTATTGGAATCGACCCCGAATTCTTGTACAAAATCGTCTTTTTGTATTTATTGCGAAATATTAACTTATTACAAGAAGTTTATTTTGCGAAATATTCCATTTTATTGACTTACTAGTTTTAAAGCATGTGCGCTGCACGTGTTTAATATCGATATAAATATCGTCGTATTTTTGAAAAAATAAAACAAATTACTATATCATACAACTTATGAATTTATGATAACAATTTATCGATATAAATATCGTCGTATTGTAAAACACTCCCTTTGATAATCGTTTTTTTTTTGTTGATTTCGAATTATGAAAGTCAAATTTATGATGATTGACCGGACAAAAATGTCGAGTTTGGGTTATTGAGAATCTAGAAAACTCACATCATCCAATGATATGTTAGTTGGTCGCGTTACTACAGTGGTCAATTATCGGGAATTTGACTTTTTTGCCCAAGAGTTATTTAAGGGAGCATTAAACAAAAAAATAATAATAATTAAAGAGCGTTTTATAATAAGTCAATCAAAAGGTAATATTTCGTAAAAGAATCATCTATAAGGTAATGTTTCGTAATACATCATTGTTTTTTAGGAATCAGCGGGGCTTGTAGCCTGTAGAGCACTCTATCGTCTAATTACTGTTTCAACTTTTAAATAAAATTTTTCAATTTTTTATTCCATTTTATTTTATTACATTTCACTGCCCTGAAAATTATCCATGGTCTAAAATTTTAGTTTCGTCACTCGTCTTTTTATATACAAGGAGTGCCTATTTCGAGTTGAAATCATTTGTCGTATTTTATATCTCTATCTCTTGTCTCACACTCTCACTCAAGTTTTCTCTTAACATAACATGATTCTGATATACAAGTTTTCTCACTCAAGTTTTCTCTTAACATAACATGATTCTTAATTTATGCATATTTTCAAAATACAAATGTTATATTAAGTCAATCAACACACAAATACACTTCCTAATATTCTTTGAAAATCCTCACATGATTTATTATTGTTAACATACGAAATGTCTTAAGAATATCTCAACATATTTTTTATTTCTTCTCGACTTCAAAAGTACTGTAATAAACAAATGACCGAAAATCATATTTGTATTACAATAACTTGAGTCATCCACTCAAGCTATATATTAGACATGATGCAAATTAGGCAGTTTGGTAGATGCGGATATGCCTAGCTTTATTCCATACATATGGTCACTTGGGTCAATATATATATATATATATATCCAAATTCAATCACATGAAATAAATGTTTTATAGTGTGAAAATGCACACATGATAATTGGGGAGTAAAATCAATGATGATCTCTTAATTTTACTCCTATGGAATTTACTATAAACATGTTTTTAGATACAAAAAGGAAAAGCGACGGTAATTTTACCATATTTAAGTAGATTTAAAGTAGGAAAAGTCAATGCACGATTAAGAACTAATTTGATAATTGCAAAGTTGACAAAGCTAAAGGCATTAACAAAATCAACCAAGGACGGACATTAAGTAGAGTAATCTTACACATAATATTGTTCAAAACCGTCCTTTTTAAGAGTTTGTACGTAAGTTACGAGTGGACTGGATGTTAATTTATGTACAGACGATCAGAACAAAAGATTTGGACTTTGACCACTTTGTTGCAGGGTACTGTGTACGTATAATACAGGATGTTGCCTGGAGCAAAAAAGATCATATATAAGAGCTCATTGTTACTAACTTCCACAGGCCATGCAATCTTCACGGTTCGTCAGTGAGCATACCATCTGCGCCAACTTTGTGCTGTCATCTTCGACAGGGGCCTTACTCGATTCCTGCGTTAAATGTCATATACGGATACTTGTCAGAAAAAATGGTTACCAGCTGTTTAAGTTAGGTCATTTTTCTCGTAAATGGTTTTGGGTCGGGTTAAATCAGATGGGTGTCAGTTTGCCTTAGGTCATGACTCATGACTTTTACGAAAGTACCCTATTATTGACATCCAAGATGTTTTGTTCAGCTCTAATTTGGGAGCGCCTCCGATCAAATGGATTAGGGTTTAGCTATTCAGATTGAACAATTTTTGCCAGTTCTGGTGACAGTTCTACACCTGTACAAACTATAAAGATGCATACCTTCAGCAAAGAAGTGTCGACAGTGAACTTGATGGCATCAGCAGCTGCTCGAGTCCTCAAATAATACATCCCAGTCTTCAAACCCTTCGGGATCATAAAAGTGTAAAATTAAATTTAGCAATTCATAAGTCTTGTATAAAACCATTCAGGGTAGTTTCTTTCATACCTTAGACCATGCATGAAAGTGCAAGGAGGTTAACTTTTTGGTATCAGGTCGGTCCATGTGGATGTTTAGGCTTTGGCTTTGATCGATGTAACATCCACGGTCAACAGCCATATCGACCAAAGTTCTTTGCTTGATCTCCCAGACAGTCCTGAAGAAAAACCACCGTTGATAAAAGTGAGGGACAGGAGTAACGAAGAAATGAGGTTTCGAGAGTTGAGAATTTATACTTGTATATGGCTTTCAGGTGTGCTGGAATCTCAGTAATATTCTGAACAGATCCATTCTCATAGATTATCTGGTTCTTCAGAGTAGGAGACCACAGACCCATCTCAGTCAGGTCACGGAGAAGATGCTTGTTCACCACTACGAATTCACCACTGTTACAGCAGAAATGAAGGGGTAAATGACACACGTACACACATGCTTATCAAAAGAAATGATAGTGGATTTAGAAGATTATCCGGGACATCTTTTATGTAATTGAGCAGAATAAAATTGACATTCACTTGTCGGGTAACTAAGGTATGCTCATTGCTTTCATGTACCACTTCAAGGTGGGTTGATAGTCATTGATTTTTACTTCCCTTATTCATCGGAAATGAAGCAGAAAGGGGATCTCAATCAGGTGCAATTTAACAAACCTTAGAACTCTTCGACTGTAAATATTGGACGTGTAAGGCTCAAAGCACTCATTATTTCCAAGAATTTGGCTAGTCGATGCGGTTGGCATAGGAGCTACGAGTAGTGAATTTCTGATTCCATTCTCTGAAATCATTGCCCTCAGGGCTCCCCAATCCCACCTGTTGGATGGTGTAACTCCCCACATATCATGTTGTAGAATTCCCTGCATAATGGAACAAGTATACATTGTAAAGATGAGACAGAAAACAAACAACCACGATTCATAGATATCTCTATGTAAATTATGATTTAATCCCTCAATCTGCAACCAATTGAGGAGTATTTGTTCAATCACATAGTTTAGCCTCCTATATACTGAGTAAAACACTTGCAAATAATTTCTCATAGTAAATACGGAAAAAATTTAGTTCGCAGGTCATAAGAGTTTGAAATCCATACCTTGCTGACAGGACAACCGTGGTAAGTTTCATAGGGCCCTTCCTTGATAGCCAACTTGCAAGAAGTTTTAAGGGCATGGTAGTAAATTGTCTCAAATATGTCTTTGTTTAGTTGCTGTGCCTGTGATTCACATTCAAGTCATGTTAGACGTCCTTCCTAATTGATGATAAGTCTTCGGGTGAAGCAAAGAGAGTAATTCAAACTCGGTGTACCTCTAATGAATCAAAAGGCATGCCGAGTAAAATGAAAGTATCTGCCAAGCCCTGTATTCCAATACCAATTGGGCGATGTCTCATATTTGATCTTCTTGCAGTTTCAACAGGGTAGAAATTAACATCAATTATTTTGTTTAGATTTGTGGTGACTACTTCAACAACCTGTTCAAACATCACATTCCAAGAGCGATGAGCCAATGACTCTCCGAACACACGGTGCACAACGATGATGATTAAAAATACACTTTCTAAAACCATAGTGGAAGAAAAACAAACCTCGGCCAATTTATCAAAGTCAAAATAACGGTTTTGTGAATCCAAACTGCCACAAAGTTTAGAACTCTGCGACTCTGAAGATACACCCTATGAAGAAAAACAATGTTCAGTTAGCTAGAACGTCAATCAAAACCAACCAGACTGGCAATCAAAAGGAGCCTTAACGAGAGCAACAGATACTGATTACCTTTTCCTTAACATAACGAGGAAGAGCTATGGATGCAAGGTTACAGACAGCAGTTTCAGTAGGGCTAGTGTACTCAATAATTTCAGTACACAGGTTTGATGATTTAATGGTACCGAGATTCTGCTGGTTGCTTTTCCGGTTGCAAGAATCCTGTAAGTTATATATGGCGAGTTAGTTTACTTAAAGAGACAAAAGTTAGTTTAAAACAGGTAAGTTAGTTACTTGCCTTGAACAACATGTAAGGATTTCCTGTTTCCATTTGGGCATTCAGTATCTCAAACCACAGACTTTGTGCCTGGACAACCCTCTTTGCTTTGTTCTACCAAGTAAGACAAATGCAACGAGTCAGTCTTCGATAAATGATAGTCAGATATGAAGGTATATACATTAGACTATTAGAGAGCTATTGGTCACCTGTCTCTCATAGTTAGTGTAAAGTATCTCAAAATCTTTGCCCCAACAGTCAGCCAGACCTGGAGCCTCATTAGGACAGAACAAGGACCATTGACCGTCACTTCGAACCCTTTCCATGAAGAGATCAGGCACCCAAAGACCATAAAAGAGATCACGAGCACGTTGCTCTTCCTGTAAAATAAGATTAACCCATAAGTCATAACCATTATAAACAGGCGGCACATTCCTTCCTGAAGATTAACATTCAGAAATCAAATTAAATGGCAAAAAAATGAGGATGTCATAAACGTAAAACTCAACAACATGCATACCTTTCCATGATTTTTCCTCAGCTCTAAGAACTCGAAAATATCAGCATGCCAGGGTTCTAGATAAACAGCAAAAGCACCTGCATGCAAAAATGACAACATGTCACGATATTCTCTAACCATACAATGATCTACACCAAAAGATAGATATAATGTTAAGAAGTTGTTAAAACAATATAGCACCTTTTCTCTTCCCTCCTCCTTGGTCCACATATCGAGCAGTGTCATTGAACACCCGCAGCATTGGTGTAATGCCATTAGATGCTCCATTCGTGCCTCGAATATAACTGCCTGTGGCACGAATATTGTGAATAGAGACACCAATACCTCCAGCAGATTTACTTATAACAGCACACTCCTTCAATGTATCATAAATGCCTTCAATGCTGTCCTCTTTCATACAAATAAGGAAGCAACTGCTCAACTGCCAAAGCCATGAACAACACCGACGTAAACCAACAAGTCATCGTTTGGACGATGGATAGGATAATAGGATGAAATGGACAGGAAGGAAAGGGAGGAAAGGGGATGGAGCAAAGGTATTCCTCCATTAAATATTTCCTATGTTGGAAGGGCTTTGATTAGCCTTGAAGAAAGGAGCGGAGTTCACTATCCAAAACAAGGGAAGTTGCAACCGCTGTCTCCCTCTAAATTCCTCCACCGAAACAAAAGGATAGTTCCAAAGAAAGTTTATGATACTTACTTGGGGCCTAGGTGTGCCAGCATTGAAGAGAGTTGGGGAAGCATGAGTAAACCACCTCTGAGACATAAAGTGATATGTTTTGATGGCAGACTCAATATTCTCCTTGTGGATGCCAACGGAAACTCTCATCAACATGTGTTGTGGTCTCTCCACAACCTTCCCCTCAACCTTCAAGAGATACGATCTCTCCAGGGTTTTAAAACCAAAATAATCATAGTCAAAGTCCCTGTCATAAATTATCTCACTGTCCAGCTGAGCAGCATTCTGCAATGAAAGAAATTGCCGACCAATCTCAATTTACAATGAAACAGTCCAAGTTCAAACGAAATAGGGCGGGAAGTTTTTTGACATGCGCAAAAGCCCATTGAACACTGTGAAAGATTGCTTACACAAGCACGCTTACCCTAAGAATCACAACTGAGTTGCACAACTACGGAGTATAAATTTATGCAACCACAAGGCCATAGAAAGATAAGTATACACAAATGGCACAGTTTAAACAATTACCTTCATGATGATATCATAGACATCGTCAGCAATCAAACGAGCCTTCAACCCAGACCTCTCATCATAATGATTGTACATCTCCTTGATCCTGCATTCAATCCAATGTCATCAAATTCTAACTCTAATGCTTCTTGTACTTAATTACCATGAAAATTAATGGGCTCAAAACAACTTACGTCTCTGAGAATGACTTCCTCGTGTTCTTGTGGAGATTTGAAACCACAATTCGAGCAGCCAACTACATGCAATCAAATGAACAACATGGATTAAATCTCCACTTTAACAGACATACACAATCTACATGTTGTTTCATTCAGATACTCAATAACCACCACGGGTGTCCACAAAATATACGGAATACAATGTTAATCACCAAAAACACTGTGATTCACTTCACTACACATTAGACAAACTTATGAGCAACGGGGTAACTAAAATCATACGGCTATGAACGTCATTGTTTTTTGTACTTTTACACTATGAAATTGCCGTCAAGCATACCGTCAGATATCAATCAACCATCAAATATCCAAACATTTAAAAACACAAATTACAACCCACCACTAACCCAATAATCAAACTAAACTCCGTAACAAACAAGTCAAGCACCCACCAAAGTTAACGCTGCAAGACGTAAAGACGGTAGATGCTATTCACTTCTTTACAAACTAAACAAATAAAAAACACGATAGATTACTAAACCAACAAAAAAAAAAACCACTAATTAGTAATTACAACAACAACACAATCCCAGCAATTAAATCATAAGTTCACACGACATTCAACCATTTAAACAGAAATTAAAACCCGTCGCAAACCCAAGAACAAAAATCATCAATTAAACTATACAATAAGTACAACAAAACACAAGCACAGCAATTAAATCACGAATTCACACATCATTCAACCATCCCACAAGTCTTAAAAAAAACATCGACTAACAGTCTAACACATTCAAATTGTAAGACCGACAATAAATAAATCAACCAACACAAAACAACAGAACGTAACCGTCCTCACCAAAGCGTAATCAGGGTGATTAGTAGTCAAAGCAGCAGCAGTCTCAGCAGCCAATTCATCAAGTTGGCTCGTCGTAACGCCTTTATAAACACCGCCACACACTTTCTGCGAAACGAGTACCGGATCACAATGATCCGAACTAAGCCCATAACTCAACTTCTTCAACCTCGCCGTAATCTTATCAAAGTGCACTGCTTCTTGTCTTCCATCTCTCTTCACTACATACATTTTCGTAACGGTTCGTCTTTTCGGTGGGGAGTTTCGTCGAACAGTTGGTGTGCAATTGGAAAATAATTAGGGTGAAAGATTGGGGATTCTGTAGTGGATTATTTGAAATGTTTTTTCTAAGGAATTAGGGTTTGAAGGAATTTAAAAAATAATTTTTTTTGGCGCGTAATTTTGTTTTTGTGTTGAATTTTTACCGCCAAAATTGGGAAGGTCGATTGAAATTGAACCGCGATTGGTATATCTAGCCTACTGTGAATATGTGAAGGTCGGACCATTCCGTTCCATTTAAAGGATCGTTTAACGAATTAGTAGGTTTTACGAAAAATCGTCTCACACTAAATTAGGGTAAGACAAAAATTAGATAAAACTGTAAACTTGAAAATGAGATTATAGTGAAACCGTCTCACTGAAGTTTTTGTGTTAATTAATTAATGCAAGTGCAAGTCGAATTGTTTTAACCTGACACGATTTTTAAACGTTGAATGGCTTTTTCTTGACCCGGCTATTTGGCCAAATATGGGTCAAGGCATAGACAGTTTTTTTTCCGTCCATACCTCTAACTTTCTCTAAAAAAATCGAGCTTAGCATTAATAGAAATGTCATTAGGACGAGGCAGTGGTGGATATATGCTCTCCTATCACTCGTATCAAACCACATCCACCGCACCATCCACGACGGATGGACATCCAAAATGGTTCAGATTATTAATGATTCAGTTTGACACACCCAAAAATGGACTGCCCTAAAATCAGGTCAAGTACTAATTGTTCAGTTTGATTCTGGAGATAATTCGCAAGTAGGACTAAGAGCATTGGGGGCTTCATCCAGATATGTAAAAGATCTTAGCCGCACTTAAAAGCCAAGTACTCTACTGTTGAGTTAGCAACCAATTTTTCCGATTCGGCCGTTCGATCTATGATTTATCATTCATAGACGTTGGGGACGACAATGGTCCGCCGGCAAGCTCGTTGTGATGCGTTTCCAGACCTAAAGCAAGCATGGGCTCTGGTACCAAGAGAATGTTTTTTCTAACAAGGGTCAATAAGTACTATCGAGGGCGAATATTTCCTTTGGTATGTAAGATTTTTTTTTGGTTCTAGGTGGCGCGGGCCAGCCACCTTCGGCACGAGGCCCCATTCACGGTTTAATCACCTTTGCCGCTCAGAAACAGATTGTAATATCTCAGAATCGTCAACCCTCTCCAATTTCAATTACAACCCTTAACCTCTACATGCTGTCAGTGAGCCTGTCATTGTTTACTGCTATGTGCCTAATGGTAAAGATTCATGTTTGACGACAGAATATCCAGCATCGCCAATAAACAAACACCCTTATTTTGGACTTGTGAGAATTCTCCCTGTTCGCATCCCAAATGCAGAGAAAAGTGGAAATGAATCTGCATGCCCCTTTCGATGGCAATCACGCACATTTGAACTCATTTTTCACAATTGAGTAATTGCCATTGAAAGGAGGGAAATTTTTAGATATGTTAATGACGGGAAAGGCACAAGCCGTACAACAACTAGAAACAATGGGGTACAAAAGAGCTGAAAGTCTCAAAACAACATAACTTAACAGCAAAACATCATAGTTCCATCGGGAATAAAACAGTGAAAAAGATATGCATGTTCGGCAACATTGCTCTAACTCAGGATCTCTCAAAAAAAAGTCGAACAAGGGATATAGATCTAGCAAACTACTTAGCAGGCTTAATGATGGCATAAGCTAACAGTTTAGGCCTTAGCAGTAGCAGGAGCACGGCCGTAGGACTTTTGCTTCTCCTCAGTAGTCTGTTGACGTCCATGGCCAAACTTGGAAGATGTGTCGATAAACTTGATGTTGATCTCCTCGAGAGCAACACGGGATGTTTGCTTCTGAAGAGATTGTCTTAAGGTCACCACTCTCTTCTTAGGACCAACACAGCATCCCTTTATCATTAGGTAATCTTCCTTCACGATACCGTAGTGAGCGAATCCACCCATTGGTGTGATATCCTTCTCGGTCCTGCACCATCGAAAGTAGCCAAACCATATGAACACAGCAACAATAGCCATATTTCCAATATCATGAATTTAGGACGTTATTTCATGTATAGTCAACAAAGAATCCCAATATAGAAAAGGGGAAGAATTGTACGAACCTGTCATATTCAGTCATGGCCTTGTGAGACTCTTCACCAGTCTTACCGAGCCTGTAGATCTTCTTGTTCATTTCAGTACGGTGGTGGTAACCGTTCTGACCAGCCCTGGCAACAGTGTACGAAACCCTAGCCGGATGCCAGGCACCAATACAAGCAACCTTACGCAGACCTCTGTGAGTCTTACGTGGAAGACGGGTAACACCCCAACGGGTGACGACACCCTCATAACCCTTACCCTTGGTCACACCAATAATGTCAATCATCTCATCCTTCTGGAAAACAGCATTGACTGGAACTTGCTTCTCAAAGAAGCCATAAGCAAAGTCAACCTTCTCGGCGATGGTGCCTCCATTGACCTGGATTTCCATAAGGTGTGCCTTCTTTTGCTTCAAACCCTTCATTTTCCTGATCTGCAAATTTAAAAATTTCAAACGTAAATACGAGTACATTACAGATAGACAGAGATTATTATATAGCTTCAACAAACAAAAAGTTGAAAGGTGATATACTACCTGGGTGTGAGCCAAAACCCTGATGACGGTGGCATACTTCTTCATTTTCTCAAGCTGAGCTTGGATATCCTTCTTTCCGTCCTCACTCTCATATTTCTTCGAGTATTTGACAAATGCTTTCTTCTTAGACTTGCACCAGTTCTTGTAGAACCTCCTTCGGAGCTCCTCACTGAGATGCTGAGCCCAGACAGTGTTCAATGTGCGTAGGCCACGAGGAGTCTTCACATAGCCGACAACACCGACGATGACCATTGGAGGGGTCTCAATGATGGTAACAGCCTCACAAGTCTCCTTCTTGTGGAGCTCTGCGTAACAAAATCAACACGGACATCGATAAGTACCAATTACAAATACGGCCAACTATATCACAGGCATATAAGAGGGGATGATGACATACTTGAACCGGGCTTCTCCACATCTCTAACAATGTGGGTCATTCCAGCCTTGTAACCCAAGAAAGCGGTAAGCTTTGGTGACTTGGAAGGGTCATCCTTGGGGAAAGCCTTCACTGGATAAAGAAACACAAGAACATTATGAGAGACATGAAAATTCATTCTTCAGATAGCAAAGTCTACTCACATCAAGTGTGAAAAAACGACGCATGAATAGATTGCAGACCATTAAAGGACCACAAATGGCATTTGATTTCATTATTTTATTATTCTGCTTCACATTAAGTACATTTGTTACCGTACACATAATGGTTAAGTGCTTAGGAACTTGGTGAGCGGAAAGTCGATTATAAAACAAAAAATACACAATGCCAGTAAGAACAAATGTATTGATTGGAAGGCTCTGAGCCAAACTAAATAATACGGAGTGATTAGCACGCCGCTAATGATTTAGGGACATTATCAAAACATAGGAAACAAAGTTCAAATTTAAGCAAGTCAATAACATATTTTGAAATCTAATCCGCAATACACGTTGGATAATAAATAAAACGGTGATGGAGAGTTATATATGAATAAGAACCTTTTCCTCTTTGGCGAGATGCCCTCTTCCTCGGTAGAAACCCGAGGGAACCATGCCTTGGGTGCTCAAACTTCCTGTGAGACATTCTCCTGTTTGCTAACCTACGTTTTGAATAACTTACATAGTTACATAATCCGTACAATAAATGATTACGCAGTTGAAACTATAACTGCAACAATTCATCCAAACTTTCTCAATCAAAATAAATAAACTTCAGTGCAAAAATAAAAAGAATGATAAAAAAATATATATACAAATTTATACACAAAAAATGAATAATAATCATTCGAACTACAATCCCGTGCAGCTGCGATGGTGAATTCAACTATTCAACAACAACAAACTATAAATTGTGCAAGTCAAAAACCACAAGTAATGAACTATCAACATTAAAAATGACCAGAGAACTTCGAGGATTCAACACGACTGCGTCACTCAAATAAAATAATACCAAATTTAACTCAACTCCAATGTAAATACACTTCGAAAGAAGTTTAAAAGAAATCATACATAGTTATATACAACAAATGAATCCGAATCATTTAAATTTCAATAATTACGCCAATTTAACACGACGATTTCAAACTAAACTATTGATGAAGTAGTTTAATCGACAATAAACAACAAAAACCGTTCGAAGTAACAACACAAATGAATTCAAATCACTCAAAGGAAAAAAAAAATTAAGTCATGATTCAGCAATCGTAAACAATAAACACGAGAAAAATAGAATTAACATCTGCCGTATTAAATCATACTCAATTTTTTCTAAAGTTTTATTAATTAGCTTCTGCTTAATAAAGTCTGATTATTAATAAAGTTTCCGAGTATCAAACTCAGATTCTCTATAAGAAAGACTCCTAAACTTAGAATTTGAGTTATTACCTCGAATGTATAGTCCATTAATTGTAAACACGATATTTCAAACGTGAATTTGAGGTATTATCTCAGATGTATAATCCATTAATTATAAACACGATATTTCAAATGTGAATGTGAGGTATTATCTCAGATGTATAATCCATTAATTATAAACACAATATTTCAAACGTGAATGTGAGGTATTATCTCGGATGTATAGTCCATTAATTATAAACACGATATTTCAAACGTGAATTTGAGGTATTATCTCACATGTATAGTCCATTAATTATAAACACGATATTTCAAACGTGAATGTGAGGTACTATTTCGGATGTATAATCCATTAATTGTAAACACGATATTTCAAACGTGAATTTGAGGTATTATCTCGGATGTATAGTCCATTAATTGTAAACACGATATTTCAAAGATATTTCAAACGTGAATGTGAGGTATTATCTCGGATGTATAGTCCATTAATCGTAAACACGATATTTCAAACGTAAACAGAGACAGATATCGGAAAACATTTCGATAATTGGAACGATTTGACACAATTAAAATCAAACAAATCAATGCTTCAGAGTAATTACACTTGAAAACAATAATCAAATTAAATAAATGAATAAAATACTTCGTCTAATTAAATATTAAATCAAACAAAATAATAACCTACATTTCTCAAATCATACACGATAATCACATATGAATAATGAAATTAAACGACGATGAAAAATAATAGAGAGATTTATTTTAATTAAAATGAATTTAAAAAAAAATAACGAAATAAAATGAAGAGAATACCAGAAATTCAAAGGTGTAGAGAGCAACAAACACAGTGAGTGTAAATGAGGCGAACTAATCTTAAACCCTAGTTTTGCTGCTATTTATAGCTAAGTTTTTTCATTGTCTTTTTATGGGCTTGGGCTGGAATGAGCTACG
>JAUEKU010065307.1:0-13592 GCA_032274805.1 Gypsophila paniculata | reverse complement strand
CCTCGTGAGTAATTCCCATCATTTGCGATGGAGCCAAAGATCGGGATGCTATTCCCGATTAAACATTATGATGGGATGAAGTAAAATGGCTCCTTACGACGGCTACACTTATTTTTATTGTGGAGCAGCCATTATGTTATGCAATTTTCGACGTAGTTCTCATCTTGGATCATTCGGAAACCTCTTTGTGATATGAACACAATGGTAAGGCTTGTAACATCTGACCCCATGTACCTGACCCCATGTACCCTACTATTGGCTGTAGCGCTTAACGGTATTGGAGTTATTGTTGTTCTACTCATCACATGAGTATGATCCTCACCGGAATGGTTGCTCTTAATGCACCTCAAACGGAGAACTTTGATGGTTAAGTCATGCCATGTTTAGGGATGTGTATCATCAATTAGTTTATGTTGTTATGTGTGCATGACAATAGTATCACTGATTGGCACGAAGGATTTGATGCGTAGTGTTACCGCTCAAGAGCAGCATTTACTGGTGATTTTTTTTCCACGCAGGAATGGATTGCTGAAAAACCCCTTTCTATGCTGGTCACTCAATTCTCAACAGATGCGGTCTTTTGGAAATTTATGTAGTCGTGCTCGAGTGTGCTCTTGTTATGCGGGTCACTGCTCATCTGTTGCAGTCATTTGGAATATTTATGTACTTAAGCAGTGATGCACATGTGCTGCTGTGGCTATGTAGTCTCAAAATTGGTGTGTTTGAAGAATATACTTTGTTATGTATAATGTATACATTTGCATTTTGTTAGATGTTTCTTTTAACTTGGAAGTAAGGTACTATTTGATGAAAAATTCTTTCTTCTAATCATTAGAGATTTAGAGGCGCGCTATATATTGGGGTGACGGGTGACCACATTGTTCGATTTTGCACTGTGAGTTTCAGCTATTGTAGAAGATAAAAATAGTTTTTTCTCTTAAAAGAGAGTGACAGTGGGAAGCAAAATGACTGTTTTCCACCATTTCTTTTGGTAAATGACTGCCTACATGCTCAAAGCCCCTAATGAGTTGTTATACCATCGGCATTTTAATAAGTAGTGTAGTCCCATTGTGCAAGTCTTTTGATGTTTTGCTTATGGGTAGTGTAAACGCTATCGGTCGGTAGTAGTGGTGGCCCCTAATGAGTTGTTATACCATCGGCATTTTAATAATAAGTCTAGCTTATCTGAAACTAAAGTTATGTGATCTAAGTCTTTTGATGTTTTGCTTATGGGTAGTGTAAACGCTATCGGTCGGTAGTAGTGGTGGTCTCTGGTTACCTGTCTTTGGGTAATGGTACAATTGTCAATACACGTTTACAAATGAAATTACTATATCCAAACAAATCATAAGAAACTTTGGCCCTGTACTTTTGGACTTAATTTCAGCATGTTTCAGTTCAGTTCAATACTATTCAGTTCAGTACCATTCAGTTCAGCTCAGCTCAGCTTAATTCATTTTTGTTCCTGAAAAAGTTCAGTTTAGTTTAGTACCATTCAGTTCAGTACCATTCTGTTCAGTTCAGTACCATTCAGTTCAATTTATAACTATATTTTGTCTATTTTCAAATGTTACTCTCACCTATTCCTAACAAAATATTAAAAAAAGTAGAACTTAAAAATATATGATTTGCATTTGCATGACAAAACTAGGCATTTTTTTTCTTCTTACGATAATAATAACACTCTATTTAATACATTCACGCAAAGCCTCAAAAATTTCTATGAGACTCGAATAATATTGTGATATTCGTAATGTATGCTACTTGTATTGTATTTAGCGTGTGTTATTGCGTTCGACTAATATAAAAATTTGCAACACCTGATTTAGGTTCCTAGGTCCGCCCGTAAATCCATATAATAGATCATAATAAAAGGGTCACGTAGAATAATTAATTGGTCACATATTTCTTAAGTGAGGTGACTATCTAATATAGATAAAGATAATAATAAAATGGTAACAAACAATATAAAAAATGACACTAACTAAATTGATGAATTATTTCTTTTATATGGTAACATATTATTTATTTAAGGGTGACATATTATAAATGTACGGGTAACATTTATAATTATGTAGAGTGAATCGGATTTACACTAATGTTAGTGTAAACCTGGTGTATAGAAGAATTAGGCCCTGTTCTTTTGGACTTAACTTCAGCACGTTTCAGTTCAGTTCAGTTCAGTACCATTCAGTTCAGTTCAGTACCATTCAGTTCAGTTCAGTTCAGTTAAGCTTAACTTATTATTATATTATATTATATTATATTATATTACAAGGCATTCGAAATAACAAATTTAGAAACCACAGTGATAAGAAAATTATTAATGAAAATAGAATCCTTTCATTTTATATATTGAAAATATGTCATAATTAACATAAGAAATAAAGTAAATTAAATGACAATAATCAATTGAAAAATTTGTAAAAAAAAGATAACATACTAAGATTTGAACCCAAAATCCATTAATAAATGCAAAACCAAATTAATCAATAGTCCACTAGACCACACTTATACAGGTGTATACTTTCTTCATTTAGTTTTATTTATTAATTTGACTAATTGAAATCAATAACTCACAACATTTCAATAACATCGCGATTTTTTCGCAAATTTCAAGGGGTGCGAGTGCCCCACCTCCTCGTACATAACTTTTTCCGCATATTATTCAAAATTCTCATTCTATCTTCGATTCTTCATTAAGGGCGAAGCTAAGTAGGGGTAAGGAGGATAGAGGGACCTAAAGATTAAACTTGGTCACTATTTTGTTTTTTAGTAAAGTAAATAAATTATTAATTATTTACTTATAAATTAATTATGTTGATAAATGCCACATCACCCTGTTTTCAACGGAATAACAGGAAAATGATAATAGGAGAAACTTAAACGCAGGGGTAACGTGGAAAAAGTGCAAACGTATGAGGAAAATTATGCTCTTAAATTAATATCCCGAAAGTTAAATAGTTTGAATAATACATATAAGAGCTTGAGCAAAAATACAGAAAGGCAGTCAAAATACAGCAACACTGCTCTATTCTCTACTGCAATAAATATTGCCTGATCTTATTACAATTGGACTAGAGCTGGACTATTTCAACAATGTACATTGGCTATCATCTCCAACCCATTTAAGGAAACGATACCGCCCCCATGAAGAAAACCTTACAAACTTTTGCCTGTCGGGAGGGGAGGGAAGGGAAGGAAGTGCAATGAGACTTTTACATAGATGCACGAGGATTGCATTGATATTTACAAAGAGAAGGGGTATGAGGAAGACATACCCATATCTTCACTTGCCTTGGTCTTCCCAATAAGGAAACCCGCAATGCTCCCTGATTTGTTTGTATAAAATTGTAAGTCAATCAACACATTTAAGTTAGACCTGATGATGATCTGCGCCATTGCTTCTTGCTCTGATTCAATTTGAAGGGACTCCAAGTCTTTCGGCGCTTTGAGGTCTCACTAAAGAGACCAGAGGCGACAGCCTGTTGAAGCCACATCTCAAACTCCTCTTCGTCTTCCTCCGTTTCTGCATCCAAACCCCATGGAAATCTGCTTGATTTCGAACGGCTTGTCTTCTCCAGACCCACCATGTTTACGTGGAAACTAGGTCGATGGGTGTTGGGTCGACACGCCATTCCCTGTTAAATTAGTTATCGTTAGCTCACTCTTTCATGAGTTCACATTATTATCATATTTCTCCGCTATCTTAAGGATGAAATCATAATGCTATTGAATCAGAAAAGAGTCAAAAGAAACTGATTTCTTAGGTGGATGGCTCGAGTAGTTCCACGTGATAGTCATGTGCATCCACCTTTCTCTGCTACCCGTGGTCCACGAAACTATGGTATAGGCCATTTGGCCCAAAAGACATGCTTATGTTTCCCTTCATGAATCGCTTTGAATAGCAATAACAATTGGTGCCTTGATGGGGCGTTTGATATGGTATGGGAACAGGTTTTTAATTTGTATAACCCTACTGGGTTCAAATATATAGAACTCTAGCAACCTAGTTCGCAAATAAACTCTGTCCTGGTACACAAGCTTCGGTTTAAGATTCTACATAACAGACCTCTTTGGCAGGCAACCCTTTACCGCCTTTATCACTGCCCAATTTTCAGACATGAAGGAGAGGAGTAAAAGTTGAGTGCTACAGACAAGACTTCTTTCAAGGAAGTAGGCAGGGGGTACTTAATCAGACGATAAGTTTTCCCAAGTCGTTGCTGAACTGTAATTCTGACTTCTCAATCATTTGGCTAAACAAAAATCTACTGCAGTCTACACAATACGAATACTAACACATGGATAGTCTTACCTGACAAATAGCCCACTCTGACACATCAAAGATCTTGCTTTCTGCACAAACAAAGGCCCGTGGAATCTCCATCTGACACCATCATCATTATTAATCCAAGTTAACACATAACAATCATATAAAACATTATTAATTTCTAACTATCTACAACTAACAGAGATTCTTCCATATCATTATGCTGTATGCATTCATCGAAACCTTATGAATTAAGACATGAACCCGGAAGCCAACAAATATCTGCTAACTACATTGCAAAATTGTAGCTTAGGAAAGCAACAATATAACATGATTATACAGCCACAATCAGCAAGCATACAGTCGTGTGTGCAACATAGATGTTACATTGAAGAAGCTTCATGTAAAAGTGGGTGTCACAAATTTCGCTGTGCTAGCCAAGACAGCAAACAGAGCTCATGTCAGCAAAATTTAAATTTTGATACTTGAGTTTACCCAGATCCCAAGCTAACACCTCAGGTTTTTTATTTGGTGTAGCTGGAAAAAAAATACTCGGTAATAAATAAGACATAATAGAAAACTACGCTCTGAGGCTAGCTTTTGCTTTGGTATAGAAATAATAGCACAGTTAGGCCCCATTCACTTCAAATTGTTAGCACTAAAGTGACTTCAAGTGAAATAAACAGGGTCTAACAAGGTATTGAATGTTCACCAGTCACGACAACTGAGTCAGCCTCATATTAAGGGTTTGAGAGATTGGGTTATTTAGTAACCGGTACTTTAATCGACTCTCAACTCGACAAGGCTCAGAGCATTGGTAATTCATTCACACAACTTTCCGGGGCTTCAAATTAATAGATTCAGGCATCAGTCTCTTCATAGATTGATGCGACTGAACAGGGACATCCACGAACAGCTCAGGAATATCTCAGTTTGTTTTTCCTCTAATTTAAATCTTTCTTGCAGCTTACTGATCAAAGATGCGCTCACACACTCGGGCAAGAGAATACTTAGTCTATTAGAACAAGAAGATTTAAAGAATAAAGGACTTAGAAATCTGATATTTTAAAGATAAATGGTGAAACTGGATCATGTTCACAGTTATGCAACTAGGACATACTTTTTGTGGTACATTGAACACCAATGACCCCTTGTATTCAACCCATCCATCTCCTTCCTTTGCTTGATGATACTGACAGCAATCCTGTTGTGGGAAAAATAAAATCAAAAGAGGAATGGAAACATCATAACTGGTTAGCTATACCTCCACTTTCTGATCCATGTCGAAATGAAAACAGAAGCACTAAATAAAACATAGAATGCGTACCTGACACCATCGTGCCTTAGCCTTACAACGATTGGTGCAGACCCATACATGTGAATTGCCACACTTGGTGCATTGTATCCGCCTCGACTCCTCAGTAAAATTTTCCTGAGGAGGCAGGAAAATCATCAAATCAATGTAGCCATAGTGCTTTTTATAGAATTAATACTCTCCCCAGCAGGCCAGTTGATGTCGACACCTCATCCAAGGAATACTTTTGTCAAAACATTACAAGTTGGCCAGTGGGAAGAAAAAAACACGTAAAACATTTTTAAAAAGCCTTTACCAATGAGATGGATATATTCAACAAATTCTAATGCATGCAATTTCCTAGAGAATTTCATAAATGTCACAAAAGGATTTTATTCATGAAGCAGAAAGTGGATTCAATATACAGATACTACGACGATAATTTTATCAATATGGCAAGATGGTTCTATTCAGTAGGTGAAATATTGACAATGCTGTAATAGAATTTCAGATAACATTTAAGAAATGATACACACTTTTCCAGACTGTTGAATGACTCCTTAACTAAAGAGGCTACGCTTTCAAAGGATCAGTTACCATAAAAAGAAAGCATCTTATTTTGCAACGGCTATTTCATTCAAGACACCCTTTGGCTAAAGACACACCTCCAAAGACCCTCAAGGTTCTAAAATAATTAATTAACACACTATTTCTCAATAATATGCATTATATATCCAGCACATGTTCCTAAGCTATCTAGAACTAGTGAAACCAGAATAAAAATAAAGCAGCACCTGATTTGATGTGCTAGGAGAGTTCTGAGAGATATTCTTGAGTTCCTTCTTTCTCAGTTGGTCATCATAATCTCTTTTCTTGGTCGAATCAGAAAGAACCTGCAGATTAAGCTAATCTAAGTTGCATGCACAATTGTATCTAGATAGAAACATAAAAACAATTGCAACCTCCTTTCAAAACACGTCAAGACAAATTTCAGATGTTCGATATTTGACTGAAAGCCTTCTGACAAAAGGGAAGAGCATAATCATAATACTCGTATTACTTACCTCATAAGCACTTTGAAGCTTCTTAAATGAATCGCTTGCTAAGGGACTTCCCATATTTTTATCAGGATGCAAGAGCATGGCCTATACAATAGTAGAATGAATTACTAACAAGCTCAAACAGAGAAAAGACATACGTCCCTAACAGGACCACCAAGACAATGTGAATGCATGAAAAAATATTCTGCAGAGATCAGGAAGTCCAGAACAAGCTCTACACAATACCACTCTGGTCATTCCTTGCTCGCATTGTGCTCAAAGATAGAACTCCCACAAGAGATTAATTTTTAAAATAAGATTTTCAACCTCGTAATTTTTCTTTTTCATAGCCCAGTAACTCTGCGATGAAGAAAAACAGATAACTTTCTTTTTCAGAACATTTGTCTTTGTCTCGTTGGGGATAGTTGGGTTAATTTTAGCAAGGCAAAGGATGTGACAATCACATGGCAACTAAGATGAAGAAAGGTTTAGCAACAATGTCTGAAAGATGGTTAGTTAACAAATTTACATTTTAGGGCTCCTGTAAATTTCAATGAAAAGGGAGAGACAAATAACACAACAATACTTGCTGCTCCTGGTATTTATGGATAGACTCAACGCGTACTTTAAAATCTTTAAAAATCCCTCTTACAAAATTAAGAAAAAGAAAAGGATAACAAAAACAACCAGTATAGTCAGAGAGAGCACATAATAGCCTGAAAACTTATATACGAGTAACTTGGAAAACTTTTCTGTAGTTTCCAAAACTGTTCTAAAGCAAGATTAATGAAATTAGGTTACAGATTAGGGCACTGGAGCAGATTTGTGAGACTCAACTCACAAAGATAGCCTTTTACTATAAGTATAGGTTATGCTCAGACATGATGACTAGCAGATGCAGCAAGAGTGTAGAGCTAGGTGAAGTTCAGTACATATAAAACGTGTGTGGCAAAGCGTGGAAAAGGGGAAAGTTCCACCAACACTCTTCCTGAAATTTTATTCCTCCTAAGGGCCCGCTTGGATTGAGGGTAGCAATTACCCCGCTAATAAAAGTCAACTTAAGAGAAACATGAAGTGAAATGGAGCAAAGTGGTGGGGATGAGGATTGAGATGGGAAAGAAATGATAATAATTTCCTTATAAATGGGGGTATTAGTTACCCACCCCCGACCTAGAGTAATGCATTACCCCCATATGGGGGTAATTGCTACTCTACCAACATTATTTTCCACCCTATACAGCCACCACTGCCCACCATTTTTCTAGATTGTTCTTGTGTTGACCATCATTACTCCTGTAATGAGCACCCTCAATCCAAGCGAGCCTAAAGAGAGCCTGGCAGTTTTTGCTGTTAACTATCAGCATTCTTCAATCAATTTCACAGACCAGGTTGTCTTAATTGGTCCCAAAGGACACGTGTGAAGAGTTTGTCTAAAAGGGAGGAGATAAGGTAGAAAGTTACACAAATGCTCTTATGAGATGGTCATACGCATACGACGAATAGCTTGTGACTAAAAAGTGGCCATTATAATGCTTATTATAACCAGTATAGAGTAAAATGTGACCACTTCTAAGGGATTGTAAAAGTTGTCACATTTTATGCAATACTGGTCGTGGTCACAATAAGCATTATAGTGGTCACCTTTTAGACACAAGCTATCCGCCGTACACGTGCGACCGTTTCATAGGAGAAGTACTCTAATTTAAGGACTTCGGTATCTCCCTAATTGAGAAGCATGATAATATTGTCAAGGTGAACAGGCAATTGAAGTCCAGTTGCTACCTTTTTCCTATATTCCTTCTTCAGAAGCACAGCATCAACTTTCTTGTGCCTTGGAAATCCCAATGCTTCATAGTGGTCAGCACAGCTTAGTATCCTTTTCATCTCACTCAAAGATTTTATGTCTTCTTGGACCACATGACTAGGGGAAGGTTCTTTCTGACTTTTCAGAGCAGAGGTTTTAATAGTTGTTTTACTCGCTGTTTTACTGGTTCCTTTACTGGGGCTTTTGACAGTTGAAGTAGATGAGGACTGCTTTTTAGATTCATCAGATGGAGTAGAATATTCACACTCTCCGGAGAAGTTATCTTCTGTAAATGCTTCTGATGCTTTATGCTCTTCAAAACGGGCACTCTCATTTAGCTTGTCGCACCATTGCAGCAAATAAATGAAGGCATCGTTGGACAAGAAGGCGAGGTTGACAGAAAGGAAAGGTCCAAACCATCCTATTCGGACTTTTACACAGTAAATAGAATACACAGTTGCCATCAAGACCACTAATCGTGCGTGATTCAGGGAAAATAAATAACCTGCATTTAAAAATTGCAGAGAACTTAGTGGTATTGTTATGAGATCAATAGATCCAGTACCTTTTTTATTCACTCATTAAAAAGGAAATTCAGTTATACAAAGGAGGCAATTTCGCGTGATAGAAAATGATTTATATCTCCAACCGAAGGTAAGAGCGATATAGATTACTATGATATATAATCCTCCAGGTGAACAAACTAGTGCAAGGCTCACAAACGAGGACGTTTTATTTCTATTCCTTCTTAGCTTTTCTCCCTCAAATAAAATAGTTTGTTTTCAAAGTATCTTGCACAAAATGTTTATGCATTGTGGCTTAAAAACGTCAACTATGACGATAATTATGTCTGCAAAAATCAAAGCCATTCAAATGACACATTTTATAGAAACTTCCAAGTGTTCATACTATACATAGGATTATCTTTTGACAAAAAAATCAGCTCAAGGTTCTCAACATAGCACCCTATACGTAGAAATGAGTTTACTACGAATCGACATGATAACGAGGAAACATAGAAAGAATATGGCCTACTTAACAAATTGGCGACTGAAACCAAATGCAGTTCCAGAAAAGGAAACAGAGGACCCATCACTCCTTCCACAGAAAAATGGCAGGATACAAGCAAGCAACCTTACCTCCCACAACAAACAATGTTCCTGTAATCCAGAAGTTAGCATACATCCACATGATTAGAGTTGCGAAAAGCCCTACAATAAAGAATCCAGGAGTGTAGCCCAAGCAATGGACGGCAGCTCCAGCAGCAGCCTGAAAAACCCAGCCATGCGTGACGTCTCTATTTGATATTTAACTTTGACCACTAATTTCTCCAAATATATGAACTGACAAATTGGAAAATAATTTTTTTATGATTCATCGAAAATGGCTTGTTTCCATATACTTGTTAGAAAGTGGTAACTGACATATACAGTGGGCAAATATCGGTCAATGTCGTCATTTGTCCATCAAAGACAAATGGGGACGATAAATGTGGAGAAATACTAAGACAAAGACCTTAGAAACGCTCTACCATTGTACTTAACTCTATGTATACCACACCATCCACTTCTAAATATGTCAGTGCATCTAAATTAAAACAATGACTCCGTATTTAGCAAGTCAAACCCTACTGATACAGCAGCGATCCAATCCATATCAACATATTGACTACATCCCATTTTAATCTGAGCAAATGACGAGAGTACAAAGTCGAAAATAACAGAAGTTTTTAAGGTTTTTAATTATTTCTATATGTTCATATTGTTTACAGGGTGCAAATATATAGTAGAACCAAAGTAAGCGAAGAGTTTCGCATTAACTACAATACATAAAAACGATACTTAATAATTGAAGCTACATTTTCCCACATACAAACCAGGCAGTCAATCCTACCCAGATCACTAACAATCTTACACCACTAAATATAGCTTAGTAAATCTGCATTATCCCTCGATGCCTACATTAGTAAGTCCACATTTCCGTCACCAACTATCAAAAACTATCACAAGAATTTTGAGCAGACTTCAAATTCGACATTCCTCTTTAGATTTCCTCGGCAATACTCAATAGACCGACAAGGTAAGCTACATTTCCTCATCAGGGCAACCAAACCCCTCAATGCAGAACTACAATAAAACCGGCTAAACACGATAATAACACAAGTCAAAAACTGCACTACAAAACCGAAGCAAAGGAACAAAAACAGGAGCATTACCAAACAGAGGAAAACATAAAGAAGGCACGAAAGCGAGGTCAAGCTAAGGAAACAACTCCACATAACAACCAGCAATGCTGCGGATTCCAACCCCAACAACGACCTCACCCCAGTGAAGACACAATGTTTCCAAAAAACGAGGAGCACGAACACGAACCTCCCTAAATTATCGAGTCCATGGCACACCAAAGGCCAATGCTCCTCAACTGCAACACAAACCCTATCTCTTAAACACCTCACCAATGTCGACGTCGACAACGACGCTAATTGTTTGTGTGATTGCAGCCATTGCCAAGCCTGCTTCACCAACCACACATCCTCCATATCTAATGATAAATCACAAGATACACAACATAGGGAAATGGTCAAAGGTCAAACAAAAGAGTTGTGCCTACTGTTAGTATTTAGCAATATTAAAAGAAGACCTACAACATCCATGTTTAATTATAAGTCTTGTGAATGATGAAAGACCGATATTAAATGAAGGTATGTTTAAATAGGTGGTTAGGGTCGTTTATAATTCATTATGATACACCGTCTCTTTTTTTTATAATAAGGTAAAAGACAGTTGACTGATTAATGGAGGAGAGGTGAATGAACGAACAAGTGCACCGACGAGAGGTGAATGAAGGGAGTGCTCGTGAATAAAGTTTGAAAAAGGGTAAGTAAAACAGTGAAGAAAATAAATAAAGTGGGTTGATCTATACAATAAGCAATGCTATCGACTGTTTTTTTCCTATCTTCTTTTCAATCTTTTTCTTTCATAACTCTTAAAATAATAATACTCCGTATATACTCTTACGTCGTTTAGATTGATGCAAATACAAGTGGTTAAATATATTATTTTATTTATTTGCGATCAGAAAAAGAAGAAAAGAGATTGTCGGTAATATTGGTCATATAGAATGATAGGGATGATGTTGTATATTCCATGTGTTTTTGTGTTTGGAGTGTTTGTCTGTGTCTTTATAGTCTTTACTCCCTGCACAGAATCTAGGGGGAATGCCAACCATGTCTTCACTTGTTTAGTGGCGGAGATGCTTAAATGGCTTGATTGGTTTATTATTGAAAAATTATTCTCATTATTATTAAATTTTTCGTTATTGATTTGGCACTTCATATGAATTCGATAAGAAAAATAAATGATTTCAGTTAGGGATGTATCATGTATTTTTTCCAAACACTTTCTATTCAATGCCAAAAAAAGATTGCTATGGAGTACCTTTTTTATTTTTTTCAAAAATATTCCCTACAAAGTAATTAAAGAGATAAAATTCTCTCAAAACCTCCTAAACATCCATTATCCTTCCTAGTTAATAAATTCTATTCAACCTAAATTTTAATTTAGAAGTACAACATGGTTTATCAATAAACTTTTAATAATTGATTATGGTTCTATGCTTTTTTTTATTAAATTATTTGATTTAAGATTTTGTTTAGGTCAGCCGGATATAAGGTAGGTCGGCCAGAGGTGGGCCTGGTCCCGGGCTCCTGGCAGTCAATTAGGTTGGGGCTTTCAATGCTAGTCAAGGACGTGCTCGTCAAGGGTACATGTATGTTCTCTCGCAGGTCGATGGTACGGTGCACGTTCGGGGATCATTGCCGACTGTTCGTTGCTACGTTGGTCAGCTGTTTCCATTGCCTATGCCGACGGACGGTCGGTCATGTTGGTAGAGGGATGAGTAGCCGTGGTAGGATTTGTTGGGTTTTGGGTTAGTTTTTTTTTTTATGAGAATATGTTTTATTTGTTTTAATTATTGATATATTTTATTTATATATTTCCTAATTTAAAAATATACATTGTTTTCATATTTTACGATTTATTTAAATTGTAAAATTAATGATCTGCGTTAAAAAATAAATTAGGGTCTTGTTGAGATATTTCATCGAACACCTTATGATTTTGAGATGTAGCGTTGAGTAAATGTTATGCGTTTGAAAAAAAATTGAAAGTTAGAGTTGTGAAATGAGAGAGGAAAAAATGTCAAAGGTGTTTTATGTTGAGTAAAACATGTTTTGCGCTTTGTTTAATGTACAAATTTATTTACTTATTTAGAGAGGTTAGGTAAACAATTTTCCACATTTTTCAAGAATTTGAATTTCATGAACTTATGTTGATTCGATTGCTATGATTTTCAAAAACACATAAATGGACTTTGCATACAATAACAAAATATTCATGGAATACTCAAGTTTCAAATTGTTCTACAATAATTTACCATGAAATTATCTTATGGTCGAAAAAAAAAGATTAGAAAGTTATAAAATCAATACAAATGATATAAAATTGTGGCGGTCAAATAAAATGAAATTTTAAACACACGATGAAAATATATTTCTTATATCATTATATTTTATTCTCTACTTTTTGTTTCCTTATGATTTTAATTATTTCTTCGTTTGACGTTATCGTATTTGTTACCATTACTATGAGCGAATAGTTTCCCTTCGTGGGATCGCTAGTAGTTCGACAACCATGCTTTAAGTTCCATACTGATAATTGTTATTTGATTATTATTGCTGAATTTAGTCTAAAATTATGTTGAATCAATTAGGGTTTTAGATTTATGCGATTTGCTTTTGTCCTATAAACCATCGACGACGAGTTGCGGCGTATAAGTCATTTGTTGTCAATTGAGTTTGATGCCATAGTTTATAGTTGATCACAATTCACAAATATTTAAATGAGACCAGCGGTGATCATCGGCATGGAGTAGTGTCAGTTGAGGTGGGTGGTGAGTTTGAGTGGTTGATTTCAATTTTGATTTTTGTTTTTCTTATTCTTTTCCCCTTTAACTTAGGCTCGGTTCTTTTGGACTTAATTTCAGTTAGTTCAGTTCAGTTTAGTTCAGCTCAGCTCCATTCAATTCAGTTCAGTTCAGTTCAATACCATTCAGTTCAGTTCAGTTCAGTTCAGTTCAATACCGTTCAGTTCAGTTCAACAACAATTTTATTTTTTTATTTATATA
>JAUEKU010065196.1:0-13595 GCA_032274805.1 Gypsophila paniculata | reverse complement strand
GAAGAAATGACAATCGGAAGATAAGATAGGGCCACATTTATCCTAGCTTAAGCATTTATATTTTCATCATCCATATCTAGACCTGGCAAGACTTACCCGACCCGAATGACCCGACCCGAATAACTCGACCCGAACTCGAATCCGAAATGACCCGATTCTTACTAACCCGAAAATGACCCGATCTGAACTGACCCGATCCGAACCCGACCCGATTGACCCGTTTGCCAGGTCTATCCATATCCTCCTACCTATAGCCATTTAATTTTTTTTGGAATAACCCTCGTAAAAATGTTAACCATTGCGGGAGTGAACATTTTCACGAGTTGAAAAATAAAATGCAACCTTGTGCATATTCCCCCCTTAAAAGCCCTAGATTTACTTGGTGTACATGTTTAATACTCCCTTTATGGTTTTCTTCCAACTTTTTTTAGAAGGAAATTTATTGGTTTTCTTCTCATTTCTATTTTTAACAATTTTCAACAAATCTCATCCACAATATTACTTTATCAATTTATTTTTATTTTTTAACTAATCACATCCACACAATCCAGTTTCTTAACCATTGTGTCAGTCCCAAGTACGAAGAACACTTTGAAATGGATGGAGTAATATAGACGAAAATAAAAGAGTTTAAGAGAGACTTGCTAAAGCAGTGGGTTCGTGTGACGAGTTCTCCGTCTTCTCGGATTCAGGAGTGAAACATTTCCAAGTTTAACTCTTTAACTATGCGGCAATTGAATTCGATACGTATCTCGTCAAAGATAAACGCAAGAGATCATACAAACTCGAACTTTAGAGCTTTGACTTAGAGGAATATGCACTGAAGTATCAAGTCAGGCATGAAAGGAACATTTTACGGGATCAACTGCTTTTATTTAGGCTTGGAAGCTGGCAAAAAGTAAGGCGAGCTATTCAAATTCGGACGTTGGATTAGCGAAAGGAATAGACCTGGAAATAATCTAAGTTTGATGCGAGATTAGAAGAATTTGAGGGTATTTTTCAAGGTAGTATCACTACAAGAAATCATTGAATGGGCGACTACTTTTAATGACCGTTAAACTCATAGTTCCTTTGGAATTACTTTTTAAAAGTCGCTGAAATTGGCGACTGATTACCCAAGCGGGCGACCAACATCAGTCTCCAAATTAGCGACAACACTACCTTTAGTCTCCAAATTTGGTCTCCAATCAGGGAACCATAATTAAATTGAACAACACCACTTTGACCCAGGGCGGAGGAGAGGGGGGGACTAGGGGGGCACGTGCCCCCCCTTAACTTTCTGGAAAAAAAAAAATAATATATAGTATATGCAGTGTAAACATAAAAATTAAAAGGAAGTTGGTATAGTGGTAAAGTTGGTATATTGTTATCCTAGAGGTTCGAGGTTTAATACCCAATTGCCCTCATTTTGTTTTAATATAATTTTATAAAAAAATCATTTATTATACTTACATTTTGTTTATTATAATTTTATAAAAAAAAAACATTTATTATAATTTATTAATACTTACACATTTTGTTTTATTATAATTTTATAAAAAAATTATTTATTATAATTTATTAACACTTTATTGTGACTATTTATTTTAGTAACCATTTTTGTATGTTTTATAACCTTTTTATCGTTGTTTATTGCTATTACGATATAGTCCGCAATAGTTGAAAGTTTGTAACTGTTATATTACCGTAAATGATTTTTAGACTATAAATTTTCTTAATCGATTAAATTTTTTTTCGTTCATACTATAAATGAAAACGTGCCCCCCCTTGGACTAATTCCTGGATCCGCCCCTGACAACAAGTGCATATATTCTCCGATGATGAGGAATACTTTGGACATAATCTTTTCTAAAAGCTCCCAAATTTAGATAACAATTAACAAGAAACATAATAAAACACACACAATTGATAAGGAATACATATCTTTAATTTTACTTAAAAAGGCAACTCACAAACCCATACCTTCAAGCACAAATATGTATGTAAGACATTCTTATAATAAACTTATCATGAGACGATCTCATGAGATCTTACTGATCTCATGATCACAACTTGCCACTAGTGTAACGTACTAACAAGAAGTAGATATATTCTTCGCTGAGTGATACTTCGGACAGTCTCTTTTCTAATAAGACCCAAATTAAAGAACAAGCAACATAATAAAACACATTAATTAATTAAGAACAAGATTCACGAGAAACGCTAAGCCTAGAGTTGGGAACATCAAAGAACACCCTATGGTTCTGCTGCTGCATGCTACCAATCACATTGAGGACCGAGTTTACACTGTCGGGGGTGGCCGCCGCCATGGCGAGACAGGCCGTGTTCGTGGAGGCGCTGTGTAGGAGGAAGTTGTCTTGGGTCAATGTCATGTTCAACCCTTGGAACATGAATGTTATTGTTGGTATTTTCACCGGGACATTGTAGCACGTATCGAACCCCCCTAGGGATGTCACCGTTGTGGTCCCCATGCGACGCCTGAACTCATCTCTTACCGCCGTGTAGGCTGGTAGGACTAGCCTCGTGTACACCGTGCCTACAAAAAACCACAATTTGTTTTTTTTTTTTTTTTTTGGTTAAGATCATTCTTGTTGATACTATAAATATCTATTTCCATGTACGTATATTTAGCGTACAAAGGTTTTATAAAATTCCAAAAAAAGGAAAATAAAGAACGAAAAAAAAAACAAAGATGTTATGGTATTTCTATTTTATGTCCTCTGGGCATAGAATAAGAGTTCAAAAATGGAAAAATGAACCTAGCACAGCTTGACCAACTTATCAGGCCATGTTTTGACCAGCCTAACACGGCCCTCCTTAGACACGAGCTAGAGCCTTGGTCGAATTTTTGACAGCCAGGCCCAAAAGATCTCCCCTCTTTAGTTTTTTAATTTGTTGATAACTAAAAGTTCGGGCTCAGGCCAGGTTTTATCAATTAGGACTTGCCCAACCCTCCACCAAAAGGTCGGACGTACCTAAGTTGAGCCAAAAAGGTCCGGTCCTTGGCCAGGTCTATATTAGATTATTAGACGTGCTGACGACAAAAGAAGTGAAAGTGGTGGGGGATAAATGGAAAGCATAAAAGGAGGAGTTCACGGGCATGCTTATTATGTTTACACTATTTACCAAATTATTGTTGCGGCAAATTGCAAAAGTCACATGTACCATGATATGCTTCATCTTTTGTACTACTACAGTACTACGTATGCTGTGACAACCAAAAACTTTTATTATTGGTGACCACATAATATTTCACATAATTTTTCAAACTGCCCAATTTTTCAAAATATACGGAGTAGTTTTTTAAAATTTGCCGATATTGAAAATGATGAAGTTTAAAAGAAGCGAGAAATACCAAATTCAAATAATCTACTATTAGACTAGTACAACCAATATCAAGTGATCATATCTTTGTATTTTTATAAAACCTTTATTATTAGCTTAAATTATGGTCAATTGGTCACAAATACAAATCTTCTTTATATTAATTATTTCTAATTTAACATTAAATCACTTTGGTTAAATTAGATCAGTCCCTTACATGTGTGAGTAGATGCAGAGATAGAGGTGACTGACAAGGGCAGCCAACCCCTTAAGCCATGAAAGATTTGTGACTTTTAGCTTAGTTTTAAGAGGCGCGAGGTGCACTGAGACAACGAGCTAAGGGTTTGTTGCGATGAGGCATAAGGCACATAAAAAAAGCGCGTGCCTTTTGTACACAAGG
Organism: Gypsophila paniculata; assembly: GCA_032274805.1. Classification (NCBI taxonomy): domain Eukaryota; kingdom Viridiplantae; phylum Streptophyta; class Magnoliopsida; order Caryophyllales; family Caryophyllaceae; genus Gypsophila; species Gypsophila paniculata. The sequence continues at coordinate 9,871 of JAUEKU010065196.1, read as the reverse complement.
CGTATTATTTTTGGAAACAATTTTTTTTTTCAAACAAAAAATTTTGGCACCAATACCAATTTTTAAGATTTTAAAGTTAACTAACAAGCTAAAAGAGTAAAAGTATGCATAATGGGCCAAGGTGAACGGAACAATTAAGCATCTAGACGAAAAATATATGAAAATTGCACGGCAACGCACGTCGCTAATGGCGCCTTGTCCAAAAGGGGCACTTAAAGTGGGCAGAGACATTTTGGCTTGTTCTTCATCTGAGGCGCGCCTTAGGCGTTCCTAAGACGCACTTTTTTAAACTAAGACTTTTAGTTAGATTTTCTATTTTATTTTTTAGATTAATATTTCGTCCATGTAAAAGACAAAATTGTTTCTCTTAACGATAAATCTAACTACGCCACCGACGCACTACAGTTTGGTTAAAAACAAAACAATAAATTCAAATGTTTGAGACTTGAGAGTATGGGTAGTACAAAATGGATGGAGTTCACGGGGATGTTTGTGTTTTGGCATTATCTTATGTTTAGAAGACAATGTTCTGCAGCAGTTAGTGATGCCACCATTGACTCACTCACTATCTCACTGACTCACTCACTCACTATGTTGTACTATGCCAGTACCTGCACTTTTGTAGCACTCTAGTCGTTTAGATCTAATAATAAATCTCTTTTTAAGATGAGTATATCCGCTCTATGTTTAAAACGGGTCAAATATCATTCAACATGACAAATTGTTTTGCTTTTTCCATGAATATTGTTTTTGTTATACATGTTTTAAACTTAGGACGGATAACTCTATCTTAAATTAGATTTGTATAGAATGAATTAAGTTAGTTTAGATTATGTTTAAATTTGGGTTGTTTGAATTTAAAATGACTTGAATTAGTTTGAGTCGAGTTGGATCAAGGTAGTTTTGGTTTTGTTATGTTTCAGTTGTTTTCTTAGCAAGTTATTAAGGGTAATAGTCAATTACCCCTTCCATTCAAGTCCAAGCCCACCATTTACTTTTGCAACGACAATATATGTAGTTTCGCATTATCAAAAATTATAAATTTATTATTATTCTACTAATAAAGACAAATCAAATAAGATGACGCATGACTATGTTTTTTCGTATAATTGAGAGAAATTTCAAAAATTCTCCACTTGAACGAATAGTGCCAAAAAGTGAAATGGTGGGTTTGAACTTGAATGCAGGGAGTATAAATCTATTTTATAATGGTCCAATTCGATTGAGTTGAGTCAATTTGAATTTCAGGTCATATTTAAGTTCATCTATTCGAGTACAAGTTCAAATTTGGGTCATTTAGTCAATTCAGATCGATTTTTTCTAGACAGTTTGACTAATTTTGGTCAATTTAAAATTCACACCTAAACCTGTTGGTTTATATTTGGGGAGGTTTTTCTATTGCTTCTTCTAAATTAGTTTGTCTAATCTAATAATACCGTCTTATACAGTGAATTGTGAATATTAATAACGATTTTTCTACCGCATTAATAAAAAGGAAACATACCAGAATCAATAATGGTACCAGCACCAGTAGTAGAATCAAAGGCCAAAGCAGAAGAAGGAATGTCAACAATTTTACGTCCCACTTTAATCGCAATTAAATTCACATAATACAATGACGACCTTCTTGGGTTCTTAAGCAAGGGTGTGTATTGTTTCTTTTTGGGCTGGGCCACAGGGCCCAATCTCAATTGTCCTGAAAATTTGGATGTTGCAAAGGTGGGTAAACAATATGAGAATGTGGACTTGTATAGGTTTTGGGTTTGTGAGAGGAGTGATAGTGGGCCTCGGCCCAAGCCCAATAGTCCTTGGGGCGGGACTGATGCCCCGGTCGCCTTCGTGATGCACCCGAAGATGTAGCCCGGGATTGGATCCTGTGCCAGGGCGATGGTGTCTTGGGATAGGGTTGCGGCGATGGTGGAACTACCGTAGGTTTGGTTGAATGTGCACAGTTTTTGGAAGCAAGTGGGGTTTATCACCTGAAAAATTAAAGGATGATCAAATGAGAAAATGTTAGCGTGTTAATATTATTTAGAATTACAATAAAACGTAGAAATCTGATTAAATATACAATTAATGAACTTAAATTTAGATTCAGGTTTAAGGTACTACAATATGATTATATAGTAGTTTTGCAATGATAATATACTATTCTTAATTTGATTAAATATTTGTAAGAATGAAAGTATAATTAAACTTGTAAAGAGAAATATTGTGAATACATTTTAAAGTATTCGTACTTACTCTTTTTTACACCTTTTTTACTATTTCCTACACAATTATGTCATATTTTTTCCATTCTATACTCTCCCCCTATTATTTTTCTCCCAATTTTCTCTCTTTTTTCCAAACAAGTTATTTGCCTTAATTCTTATCAATTAATCGAACATGACCAAATTCTCACTTTAGCGATGTAAAATCAATATTTTAAGATTATTTTTTTAACCTTTTTTGTGTTTATTTTGATTAAATTTTCAATAATTCTAATTAAAATTAAATTAGGGTTAAGGTTAATGGTGATTTAAAGTTGCAATTAAACGTCGCGTGGTCAATCATGTGGGTAGTTGGTGGCCGGTGTCTGAGAACAGGGTGGTGCAAGGGAGTCGGGATGGTCGTGGGTTTGGGTGTTGCGCTATTGTGCTGTATTCGTTGGTTTGTTTTTTTTATTTTTTTTAATTAATTATTTGTGTGGCCGCCACACCACCAACTCCGACGAAACCCACCGCCATCAGCACCGGCCAACAACTCAACTCCGACCAACGACTCAACTCCGACAACCTAATATTTTGATGAATGAACAAAGTAGAAAAAAGAATAAAGAGAGAAAAAAAAGAAAGGAAATGAGGGAGGGAGAAATGAAAAGGGTAAAATTGAAAAAATGGTATAGGAAAGAGCATAATCCAAAGTATTTACTCAAATAATTCAGACAAATATCTAATAAATTTTGTATGAAATAGGTAAATGACTTAAACGGTTTAATAATGTCAGAACTTAATAAATATTGCACTTCTTATAAGATTTTCTCCAAAGTTTTAAACTCTTAATACGTGTTCAATAAACATATGTTAAAAAATTCGATATTAATAAGTCCCGATGATAATAAAAAAGACAACGCCACATAATGATTAATGGCCCTTGTCTTTTGAAAAGGAGGAGAAAATTTTTGAAAAGGTGCCAAAATTGTAGGCCCTTGAAGGCATAATTGTTTGTAGTGCTCTCACTATCATCACAAGTATCCCACAAAAGAATAACACCCCCACTCACGAAAGCCATGCATTTAGGGTAAGATTATCGAGACTCTCAAGTTTTAAGACTTTGTCATCTCACCTTTTTACTAACTTTTATTATTTTTTTATTACTCAAACTCACCTCAGACTCACTTCAGACTTTATACATTATCAATAAGACTCTATTCAGACTCTACTTTTTCCACTTTACTTGACATTTTTTGTACAAAGTTAATTAAAAAAAAAATAAAAGGTAAATAGTTGTACACATGGGAGTTATTTATTGGGTATTGTGTCTAGAGAAATGTGTCAAGACTCAACCAAAGTCTTAAGTTGAGTTTTGGAAATTCAAGACTCAAATTAAGACTTTGGTAAGATTTTGGAACATTATTGAGGGCCTTGAGTCAAAACTCGATTAGTCTTAAGACAAGACTCCCTCAAGACCATTGATAATCTTACCCTTAGAAAGAAAGGTGGTACCATTTTTCTAATTTCAAGTTTCTCCACGTCTCCCTAAGTTAATGATCTTATGTCTTATACTCGTGTTCCATCTTATATTTCACTTGCTTCTTCATTTGATTACGTATCAAAATCTAAAATGAGTAGGACACGTAATAGAAAAAAGGAACCGCATTGCGTCGTCTCACTATCAAATTAGTGCCAATATCTTAGATTAAAAAGCTATTTTGATTTTTGGTCTGCCTAATAATGGTAAGTCCTACATATCCTAAATGAATTTAAGATTCTCCATTTTTTTTGAAAAAAAAATGAGGGGAGTTCATCACCAAATTAATAGTCCAATTTATTTATTTAAGGGAAAGAAAAAATTGAAGATGAAATAGACTACTTGAGCTTGAATTAAATTTAGCAATAGGGGTTGTCAAAGGTGTTTATCATACCTTTTTGAGGTTTGTCGACAAATTACCTATTGTTGACAATCAAAAATATGCAAATGGTTACACATTTGTAACCAAGTTACCACTATGACATGACAAAACAAGACAAGATGTGAACCATTTTCTCAACTTCAAAAGGTGGTAGTTTAGTAGCGGGTCTGGTCCTATAGTATGAACATTGAAAATGTTGTCTATTGTTATGTATGGATTTGTTGTTGGGAGGATTCGATAAATGGTGATGTGTCAAAAGACAAACCACCTTTTTGGGGTCATCTATTGTGGATGTCCTGCAATCCATGACTTAGTTTCATTATTAACGGGTTTCCAACGTATGTCCATTAGATATACGTTAATGATTATTATAGTACAAATTAGGAAGTAATCACATGAAAAATGAAAATATTTACGGTCTTTTGTAACTTCAAGTAAGAAATTATTTCTTAATTTGTATATTTTAAAATTATTAACATGTACTCCGTAACTAATAAGTATACATTTAAAAAAATCAAATTAATCTGTTTGCTTACGATATTCGCACCCTCCCTTACATGTAGAGTCCATTTATTAAATCAAAAAAGTTGTATAAAAACTTGGGACACGGTCTCTAAATCATCAATATAACACACAAGTTCTCATATGAAAGAGTCTTACGATTATTTTTTCATGAAATTGTGCATAGACTGAGATGCCGTAGGTATTTAGCTAGATGCTACCTTATATGGTTTTGACTTCAACTATATCACCGTGAGATGGTTCAATTTCACCAAGGGCTTACAGTATTTGTTAATATCAAAATCAAGATCTCTAAACAGCTATTATCACACGGCACAAATGTTCACGTAAGACAGTTTGATACCAAAATTATCGTGAAATTGTCATATTGAGAAATAAGCAATTAGTTTTGTTCTTATATACGGAGTATATAAGATAGTTTTATAATAAAATCATTGTGAAACTGTTCCTAAAATAAGTCAATCATTATTTTAGTTAAATAGTTTCGACTCAAATTCTATTAACTTGAGACGGTTTTACAGAAAATGTACCTGTTGGCAATGAGAGGTAGAGCAACCAAGAGGCCTAAAAGACTTAGACTTATCAGGGGCAAAATGGGAAGAAGAAGGACAACCAAGGCAACCATTACAAGGCAACCAAGCAGCATCACTACTAGTATCCAAAGCCATGAAAAAAGTTTGAGCTGGACTTCCAATTTTGACCCTAACCAAGTACGTAGGTGCCTGCATTAGTTGCCTTCCCCAAGCCACCGGCGCCACCGACTTGCGTGGCGCCGCTGCAAGGATAGAAAGGTAATTTAGCCTGGCCTTGTCTTGGGCCTGCATTTGGACTACACTTTCTTCCCATGTCATTCTTGTTTTGGGCCTCATTGGTGAACATGGGCTTGTTATGTGGATTATTTGCAGGGTTGAACCTTGGTCATTTGGGAGACTACTGCATTGGGCTTGGGCAGTCTCGTGGCGGCCGAGGCCGGTGCTTAGATGGAGGAGGAAGAAGAAGATGAGTGTGAGGTGTTTCATGGTTGGATATGTTGATAGGGAAGTTTTGTTGCTTAGGTTCTTTGGTTGTTAAGGGGTATATATAGACAATATAGTACTCCCTCCATTTAAGTCCATTTTGTGCATGATGTCACTACACGACTATTAAGAAATGGATGATGTCATTGTATTAAAGTATGATAAAGTATTAAAGCTATAGTGATAAAAGTAACTTTATTGGCAATTAGTGATAAAGTAACTTTATTAATGAAATATAATAATCTAATTTATTTGCAAGTGAGATCTAAAAGTGTTTAATTGTTGCCAAAAAAGGTAATGCACAGAATGAACTTGAATTACCAAAAAAAGAAAGTACACAAAATGGACTTGAATAAAAGGAGTAATTATAATGTATTACATTGAATTCATAATCCTATTTTCCATAAACCGTAAGATGAGACGATTTCCATAAATTGAATGAGAAGCATCGAAGCCAGTTTCCTAACCCGAATCAGAATAAATCAACCCCCCACCCCCGATTATATAAAACAAACACCCCCCTTCTCCTCTCCTTCACAAGACTACTATTGCACACCCTTCTCTCTCTCGCTCTCTCTCTACATCTCTACTGGCTCCGCTTAACCTGAACGCAACCACCAAAACCCACAACATGCAGATCATCTTAAAAACCGAAACCAACAAAACCACCACCCTACAAGTGGACCCCACCGACCCAATCTCGACACTCCTCCCCAACACACACAATAGTCACATCATGTGGGGATCAAAACGACTGGAACCCAACCGCACCGTAGCGGACTACAACATAACTCCAAACTCCACACTCCACCTGACAATCCCACTCCTGGGTGGGACCATGATCAAGGTCAAGACCCTTACTGGAAAAGAGATTGAAATCGACATCGAACCCACCGATACCATTGACCGAGTCAAGGAGCGTGTTGAGGAGAAGGAAGGTATTCCCCCTGTTCAACAGCGGTTGATTTATGCTGGCAAACAACTTGCTGATGATAAGACTGCTAAGGATTATAATATTGAAGGCGGTTCTGTTCTTCATCTTGTTCTCGCTCTTCGTGGTGGCGGTCGCTGTGGTCGTGGTCTTTTTTAGGTTTTTATTTGTGTTTGGAATTTGATGGTTCTAGGGTTTTCTGTCTTCGAATTTGGGATTGATTTTTAATTGTTTTTAATTTGACGTTGTTTTTCGTGTTATATATTTTGATCTATTAATTGGGTGAAATTGTGTGGTTGATGAAGCTTTGATTTTAGGGTTTCATGTGAAAATTATGGAATTGACCCCCAATTCATTCATAATCACAAATTCTTTGGTGTGACGGTCTCACGATAAAATTGCCAGGAGACCTCTCACACAAAGGTGGTTACCCTTTCTCACAGTCTCTCTTGAAACTAGCTCATTTGTAAGGGTTAGTCTTTTGTGAGACCGTTGTTAGTTTTGTGACATTGTACCACGTGCAATCGTCTTATTTGAGAATTTGCTGCTTTGGTTACAGAGTTAGTCCCTTGTAGGATCGTTACGCAGAGTAAAAGAGTATTAATAGAACGGTATTATAAGATATGACGTACAACGGTTTTATATATTGGTTTAGCTTCGTAAAGTGTTGAACTTCTGATTTTGGGGTTTTATGGGAATGTTAAGTGGAATTAAGGTTGATTTTAAGTTTGTTAATTGAAGGTATTGCATATCTTTACTGTGTTTGATTGAATTTTTGTTCGGATTTTGTTAATGGATGGATTTAGCTCATTGGAGTGTCAAATTTAAACATTTGATTTTTCGGGTTTCAACTGAGATTTTTTTGCGACGGTCTCACAATTAGGGGTTATTTTTAAGTTCAAGTGGTGTTCTCATTGTGAAATGAATTAGTCTGAAAATAACCAAAGGTGTTGTTGTAGATTTATCAAGGTTTTTGAGATTAGTGCGACCGTATTTTAAGGCCCTATTGGTCAAGAGTGGACTGTGCCAATCGAGATCAAGCTGCAACGAGAAACGCCTATATGTAGTCTCAAACAGAGATTCGAGCTCAATGTTGATTACTTAGGTAGATTAGCGTTGTTTCTTGAGTAATTGGTGGGATTTACTTCTGAGCATGCGTGTTTGGTGCGTTGGACTTGTGAAGTTTATTGATTCTACTTGACTTGACTTTTGAGACCACCATTAGTATGATAATCTGTGTGTGGATGGAATGAATTCAGTCAAGTCTTTGAATCGAACTTCGGATTAAAAGTCTCAAATAAGACGGTTGTATGCGTACAGCGTATAAGAGACCAATTTTTAATGTGATACACGTCATTGCATGAGTGAGCTAAATTGATCGAACACATAAAACAGTCTATCGCGAGAGTAACTAGACGAAAACGAAAGTAGGAAATAGAACTTGATTGTGTGAATGTATGTGATTTGTGATTGAAGATGAGGAACTGGAGGGATTGAAATTGATCGAGCTCAATGAGAATCAATCGGTGTGCTCTCTAATTCTCGTTATAGAAACCGGTATATCTTTAATGACAGGAGCCATGGTGGTTGTTTGAAAGATAACAAGGGTTGCTCTGCTTATTGATTGAGATATGTGATCACTGTGCAGACTTAATTAGTGTGTTTGTGGTTGTGTTTGCTGAGCATCCTTTGTGCTGCACTATGTTTCAATTCAACTCTGCTTGTTACGAATTTTACCTACTTACATATAGAAGCTAACAAAAATTATTTAGCAATTTTACCTAACTACTGTAAATTTTAGGCCAACCAGTTTTACCAGACTACTGTAAAACTTTTAAAGCACTCAAATTAAAATCATATCGTATAATATAATTTTTTCGGGTTAATAGGAAGCGTAGTAACGTTCAACAGGAAAATTCAAACCCGCCAAAGTTAAAATTCAAACCCGCCAAAGTTATGAAATTTCTCGGAAAATTATTCGTACAAATTATCTGCTAATCCATACAGATAAACTCTAGCAACTCAATAAGCTACAACATTTTCTACGAGTATATCAGAGTACTTTGCTACTCTATAACATACTCCCTAGTTCCTCCAATTAAAAGATTATACCATCCGTGTTAATACAACTTATTTTATACTTTATTGAGCATTTTTATAAAATTTTTGAGTTTCTTATAAAGCTGATGAGATTTTAAATAAACTTTTTGAGTTGGAATACTCACTCGAAAACTGCCAATTTAGCTCGGAAACTTTTACAAATTCAAAAACTATATACATTTGCTCAATAAAATAGGTAGTGGTTATACCATGCACATATACCACCAGTGATATAATGCTTTTTGTGTAGTTCCTCCTATCCGCATTAATGGCCTTAATTTCTTTTTTGACACTATTCATGGGGTGAAAAATATTCGGTATTATAAGGAAAAAATTAGTCATTTTTGATATTGTTTTATTCATCTTTACGAGTACAATAAGAATATCAAATTTTTATAATTTTTAATAACATATAAATAAAGATATTAATGTTATAAAACGTGTCTCTAGCTACAAATATGAATAAAATATTTGTTGGATGGGAGTAGAGGTGGCAATCGGGTCACTCGGGTCGGGTTCGGGTCTGATCGGGTCGGGTCGGGTCATATCGGGTCGGATCATTATTGGGTCATAAATACCTTCGGGTCGGGTTCGGGTCGGGTCCGGGTCGCTTTCGGGTCGGGTTAATAGGGTCAACTCATGGCTCGAGTTCGGGTCGAGTCGGGTGCGGGTCGGGTACGGGTCGGGTCATTTGAGCAGATTTTTCGGGTCGGGTCGGGTCGGATTCGGGTCACTTTTGGGTTGAATCGAGTCATTGTCGGGTCGGTTAATTCTGATAAATTTGTCGAGTCGAGTCGAGTTCGGCTAGATCGAATCAATCATGGGTCGGGTTATTCTGATAGATTTGTCAAGTTGATTGGGTTTAGTTCAATTTTAGGATGATTCGGGTCTTTTCATGCATGGTCATGCTGATAATTTATTGGATTATGTTGGGTTTAGGTCAAATCTTGTTTGATATAAGTCAATAATACTCGTAGTACAATATATATTTTTTAAAATATTTCTTTTAATGTTGAAAAGTGATTTTTTCGGTTTTTATTTGGTCGAATCAGATGAAATAGAGTGAAGAGTCGGGCTATTTTCGGGTCGGGTCAGCTGTCGGGTCAGATCGGTTCAGTTAATTATCGAGTCGATTACGGGTCACGGGTCATCTCGGGTTCGGGTCGGGTTCGGGTCGACCTTAATCGG
>JAUEKU010065085.1:0-13595 GCA_032274805.1 Gypsophila paniculata | reverse complement strand
AGATATGCACGACAGGTTGCAGAGGTCACAGAGAAGAGGCTCCGTGATCAATAGGCTTCCTTTGCTGAAACAAGAGACACAATTTGTTACTGTATTAGTAAATGTGGATGACTCCCTAAAAATAGGACTGTCTTACTGGTCAGGTTATTTCACGATTGTTTCTTCGATAACAGTCCTTGAGCTCCACTTAGTGTAACAAAATTTACGTGATCATGTGTAAAAGCCGAAACCATCTCACTACCAACTGATAATTATTTAGACTATATCTAGTTAGGGCATTTGCCAAACAGGATAATTGTTTGACGAGATGTGAATTTAGTATCAACCATGTTATTAAATCTCCGACTGCTTGACCAGATCATGGTCGAGTTATCCAGGTTTTGACGGATACTGCGACATCATTTGGGGATGGTACTGGGCTATTGGCCACATTTATACCTCAATGACGAAGATTAGGTCACAATCTCCTATCCTAGAATCAAGTGTCAACCCGAGATTCAGTAGCCCCATGTAGATTGCTAAGGAGGACACCGAAGAGAAACGGGGTTTACTAGCCTTACATAACAGTTCCATCCTGAAACCCATAAATTGTAGCATTATTCTATGCCTTGATAAAAGGTTCCATTTCAAAACCTAACAAGTGGAAAACTGTCCTACCTAGCTCACGGGTATTACCAAATAAAGTATCCAAAGTTTTGGTCTCATAGCCAAGGGTCTCGCATCAATTTATGAGCAGATAAAAGGTACAGTGAATCACAAAAATGCACCTGTTCAATGGGCATCTTCATCCTCACGGAGTCGATGAATGAGAAATCAATATCCGCCACAGCAATGCCAGTAGAAAGTTTATCTGTGAGCAAAGAGAAAGCCAGATGAGGGCGGAGTTTAGGCTACAGTAGTGTATACATGAACTGAATATGTATAGACTACATACAGGACTTCTAAAGCATTAAGGTCATATAATCAGAATAAGAATCATAGAACCGAATTATTGGGCAAGGTAGTCTGACACAACTCTGACAAGTATAAGTCACACAACATGTGGCGAATGGCTGAATTTCACACTTGAACAATTATATACTAGTCTCTATAAAATGACTTGCAGAAGATGACCCGTATTGGCTGAAGTACTTGGAGGACCCTCTTCACAGATTTGTCTATTGCGTTTCTTGCATGGAGAACTATAAGACCATTCCCATTTGAGTGATCACCTTCAAAGTGATCATGCAATAAAATAATGTGTTTTTATTCTCTGATCTATTTTAAAATAGTCTCTCTCATGCGAAAAATTAAATTCGGAAATATATTAAATTTGATCTGTACAAATAGAGTATGAAAATGAATATTAGTATAATTTTCATACTCCATTTCATTCATAAGGCCTCATTGGGGTTTGTCACGGGTTTTAAGAAAATGGAAAAAAGTTGGGATATAATGGTATTTTCAAATAATATGTAAGTTGTGTGTATGGAAAAGTGTGAAAAAGTAGAGTTATTTTGATAATTTTCAATGGAAAAAATAAATATATTTGGGAATGAGGCTAAATGGGTAAAATTGTCAAAAAAGGAAAGTGGGGCTAAATGAATGAAATGGAGGGAGTAAATTTTTAGATAACATTTTTGAAATTATGGACATTGAAAAATTGTGAAAAAAATATAATAAAATGTCAACCAATTGTGGCAATCTCAAGTGGTGGTGATCCGTGTTAAACAACCACTACCTCCAAATGGTCACAACCTTTCCCCATTTTCTCCCATTATTTTATTTGTTAAGATTGGTCCGGTCTTGGATCAAATACAGTCCGATCCGATTTTCAGGTCTAAAAAAAATTTATAATCGTTCTTCGGTCCGATCCGGTCTAATCTCGATGAGAAACTCCAAAACACTTATATTAGGAGATTCGGTCCGGGTTAGGACCGGACCTAATGGGTTTAGGTCTGATCCGGTCCAAGTTCCCTTCTAACAGGTTCGGTCTCAGGGTTTAACATTAGATCATCCCCAAAGAATTGTCGTATTTGGAACTCGTAGTCACGAGTTTTGATCGGTCAGACTTTTAATCACAAAAGAGGGGTATTATAAGCAAAATTGCAAATCTCAGGGATACCGTGGGAATTATCCCGAAAAAATATCATTATTAAATTCAACTGAAAGAACTTATAAATAGAGACCCAACTCCTTCTTACTAGGAGTATTAATGAGATGGAGGTGCCTTAATAAGTAGGGATAGATTGGGAAGTTCACTTTTAAGTTTTATTAGAAATTGATAGCGAACAATTGTTTTGGGATGGACTAAAAAGGAAATGAGAACAATATAAATAGGATGAAGTATAAAGTGCCATCACAAGTTTTATTCAATTAGGTTTCCTAGAAAAAAAAAAAAGGTACCAGGATAAGAGGAGAAGGTTGGATATATTAAGATTTTTGTAAGCAAGTTAGAGAAAAGGGCGAACTTTTAAGATCCTCCTCCCTCCCCTCAAGTGGTTAGATAAAGAAACCTACTAACAAGCGACTGAGCTAGCTCCTAAATACTCACTAACCTGCAAATCTTGACACACTTAGTATTCACTAACCTGGAAGCCGAGCAACGACTGTTCCCCAGGGATCAATAATCAGAGAATCTCCATAACTCTCTCTTTTTTCATTATGCTTGCCGGCCTGTGCTGCAGCAATCACCTGCAGAACAAAGGTTCTGAAATTACATTTACTGAAGTATATATAGATCAGGAAAAATAAATCATGGTAAGGCCTCCATTCAGAATTTGATGATAATGAACGCCATCAAAATGAAGCAAAGTTAGGCATCTAATTAAAATACTACAATAAGAAGCATCAAGCATGGCCAACTTTAGACTTGCGTTCCCTCACAAGATGCATTTTGTATAGCTTGACAAAATGTTTCTCCCTTGTGGAGTGTTTTAGTACACAAATGATCCAAATTAGCCTAGATCACCTTCCATCGATTTGCGAAAGTTCAAAAAGGCAAGGCAGAGTAAAGGTTTTCTGGTAGAGCCTTAAGAAATAATGCATAAAGATGTAAGGAATATACAACACTAAACCGTACTACTGCAGCTAAAAGCAAAACTATCGTTCAGAAGGATCTCTTCATTAAATTGAAATTCTAAAAGGAGCCATTGGTTTTCAATTACTACCATGTTTTTATCTGAAAAGTTATCTTCACCCCTCAGCAATTTGAGTATGGTCTCAAAAGCCAGTCTCCAAAATAGGAAGTCTATCATCTCCATATTAGCACTTGTCTATTTATAAGACAATCACTCTTTCAATCACATGCCATAAGCCCAACAAGGAAAAAAAAACTTCAAGGCACTGTCAAATAGTTACTGCATGTGGTGTGTAACGTTTCGTATAAGGTAGTATACCTCACACATAGTTGGTGCTGAGTGAACAATTGACACTCAAAACTAGCATTGCACATGTCAGTGTGAAAATAAGTATTAAGATGGCCATGTGGTATGTCCTTAAAGATGGATGATGCTAGGAGTGAGTAGTGGCCTTTCAAACTACAAAGAACCTCGCTATCGTGATATTTAGTCATAAACTCGTAAAGTAGCACATTAGCTTTAAACATGTATGGGATCATCGAGTCACAAATGAAGGTAGCTCAAGTCCTTACATAGCACTGAGTTTCAATTGCACGTGCCCGGAGAAGTATCTCCCAGTGTGCTTGACCAGTTATTTTTGTGAATGCTGAGGGCACGAATAAAACCTAAACATTTAAAAACAAAAAAAAAAGTAAGCTGGTGAAGTAAATTTTGGAGCAGCAAAGATGCGGTTCTATATCTTGTACTTGAGCTTGATGTTCAAACCGTAAGCGTTGATACAGCTCTGGGAAGCGTAAATCATAACAAACCGTCAGCCCCAACCGTCCAAAGGGACTGTCCACTGACACGATATCCTTACCTGAAAAACCAAGGCCGACGAATGAATTTCAGCCTGGGCTATGGGAGCCTCAAACATGTACAAAAAAATAAAAAGGCTATGGAGCTAAACTCCTGAAGAATCCTGATATCAGTTCTTTTGTCCTGTTCCCAATCTACTGTCTATTTTATCTATCAGCCTCGTATGTTGTATTGACATATCAGTAACTAACCATGTTTTCATTCTATCAATTGGCAGAAAGTTGATTGACTTGTTTGATGAATGAGATATTCAGATATAGTTTGCCTTGAACCCAAAGCCTAATTGGGGGAAGGGATAAACTTGTTACGAAAAGACTTGAACCCAACGCCTAAATGGATTTTTTCAGCAACTGCAACAGCACAGCATAAGGAAACTGTCTGACCTTCAAGCTACTTGAGAAAGTTTTGGTTTACAAAATGCGCATATACTTGATGAAGATAGAAATTAAAAACTTAAAAAATTCTAAATAGGATTCCATAGCAAGTGTGGTAGGCCAGAGGTCTTCATAATTTTGCCTGATAATAACGAATAGGGTGTTTTGCCTGATAATGCTACTACTTCATGGGATAATATATGCAGAAGGTTTTCAGAAATGAATTTGATTTGGTCCAATATGTGGCCTTGGCCTACAAACGCCGCTAAATTATGTGCCTGCTTTGTCTCATAGCCCTAGTATAAAAACACTATATATGATATGAATTCCTAGAATACAGCTATCAATTTCAAAAAATTCATGCTAATTAATCTTTATGGGTGGAAGATTTAGCTAAGACAAGGTGCAAGAAAGAAAGGAAGAGGTAGAGTAGGGAGGGGGGAGGATCCGAAACATTAGAAATGGGTAAAATTTTATTACCTTTGGTTGATTTCTAGGTGTTTGTTTTCTACTAGGTTAGACAGGGGAAAAGCGGTGACCCCTAGAAAGTATATACACCCTTATGAATATGTAAGATGCGCAAGGAAACAAGTCTAACTTGCTACTTGGACTCAAAACAAGTTCCAATGTGTTTCTCCAGACTGAAAACAAGACCGGAAGTGAACATACTTTAAAAACTACGAATGAGAACATTCTCACGCAATTTCGAACGAATAATAGAGGCCATAACGCCATATAAAGTGATGAAAGGAGGCAAGGGTTTATGGTTTGGCGCACAAGTACGAAAAAAGGGTAGAACAAAAAATTACAATTCCCTTAGAGAACTTCATCACTTTGTGGAAATTGAATATTACAATTCTGGGAAGCGTTACAATAAAGAAAGCTCAACAACACCGTCAGTTCACTGAACTGTCCCAAAATTTCAGTCTCGAAAAGGAGCATTCCCAACGAACATCACAATTCATTCTAATGAACTCGTGACTTCATGAGGGCTCCAAATGGTCCCTATTTGGTCCACCATTATATTATCCAGGTACTAGTGGAGCCCTTAATAATAGAAATTATCGTTGCACTCTTTTCTACAATCTGAACTCCAAGGCCACTCTGAAGCTTTATCAATTTTGCTAATATTGACTTCATTAAACAATTGCTACAATCCCATTAAACTGTGTATGTATTTTGAACCTACTAGAAGCTTATATATTCTCTTATAGAAATGGTAAATAACAGAAATACATCATGATCAGTTCATCACCGCCAAAGGATCTAACGTTTATCTCCTAGACAATTGCATAACTATCTTAGCAGGGAGTATTTAGACTAATTTTCAAAGCAAAGAGAATTCGTTACTGATCATATTTCAAGATAACCAAGAGCAAACAGATACGAAACCACGAACAGGACACTAGCTAACCTGCTTCTGTAAAGCTGCTTTCCTTATAAACTGCTCCACCAGGAACATCAACATCAAACCTATAAACAAGAAAAGAAAGAACTTCAGACTTCGCCGTTAATTTATGTTCTCACACACCGACCCAGGTTCCATTATTCAGTTTCTTTTGCTCCTTTTCCTCAATTTTATATATACCTCATCCAGTATCTTATTAGGAGCCACGGGCAGATCTACCCCCCAAAAAAAATTAAAGCTGTAGCAAATAACTTAGGGAAGCTTGGCGGTCGAGCTTATTTTTGGCAAGGAAAAGGTGATGTTGTAGTCATAAGTTCAATTCTAGAGAGTAACCTTTATCAGCACTAATTTCATTGAAACATTGTAAAACCGCTAAGCTATGTTACTCTGACAAGTATGCAAGTATCTGATACGATACGGTGTTGGAGTATCGGATACGGCTGTGATGTGTTAAATTTCCAATTTTGTGGTCTACAATGAAGCATCGAAGTGTCATGTCGTGTCGGACACGATACGTATCGGATACGGGATACGGCACCTAAATGAAGGATCGGAGTAGCATAACCGCTAGGTACATGTCTTCTATTGTGCTGCAACTTAGTGCCTTTGGAAACACACTCGTCTCTCTATTTATTTTTCACGTTCTTTTTCAACTTTATGGACTCTAAATTAGTTTGAATAATTCTATAAGCTGCAATATTCTGAACGCACCCTGCAGTTTTTTCATATTTTTGAGGCTTTAAATTGTAAACACAAGATCAGCTAGAGTAGCATCAGTTTTATACTTTTATTTACGTGAACAAATTTAATCACGCGCAGTTTATGTGCTTTGATCTTCTCAATACAAGTTGCTCTGTATATAGACAGACATTCCCGTTGAAGACCATTTTTTGCTGATTTCTGTTTTTTTTTTTTTTTTCTGAAATATATGTTCCTCCATAATTAAGGTAATAGATCTTGAACCCACATCCCAAATACATCTTCCACGTACATTTTAAGCGAAATTAATATCTATAGTATGATAACAAAAGTAGAGACGTGGGGTAAAGTATAGTGAAGAAAAAAAAGATTAATCAGTACGGAGTATTGGAGTACTACTTAAAAATGAAAATATGAGGGTTATAGTGGAACAGCTCGAAAAGTAATGTCAGAAGGTTTTAATAGGATAGAGAGAACAAGTATTGAGCACATTATAGCTTATAAGTATGAGTAAAATGAGCAGAATTAGCTAGAAAAATCAAAGCTATGCAACATACAAGTGTATCTTCCGATATTTGCTTCTGACATTTCCAGTATCATCAACTATTACGTGTGTGTTGCACAAGTGAGAATCATCAGAACCCTTTTCCTGAAATCCTCCTAAAGACAGCCACATCTTAGCTTCTCTGAAATCCACACAACCAAAAACAGTTAAGGTAAGAAGTATCAAGAAACACTAGTGATTAAAACACAAATTTGAGTAGGAATAAAACACAAAGCTGAACACGCAGAAACACAAAACAGCACAGGCGAAAAAACTGTAACGATCCTTAGTACTTGACAAATATTTGTCCACAATAAAAGTATGAATAGTAAAGAAGCGACGCTGATAGCACGCCGAGAAAAAAGGAGGTAAAGAGGAAGAGTTGTACATGTCATTACCTAGCAAGATTGCAGTATCCTTGCATTATTGGTCCATCTAAAGTTTCAGCAATCTTAACACTTTCCCCGAGTTCAACGCCAACAAATGAGAAACTCTCTGGAAAGGCAAGTAATTTGGCCCCCGCAGCTGCCGCTTCCTTCAAAAACCTCAAACAACATAAGTCATCACTTTCATGGATATTAGAAAGGTACACAGCCAAGATAGTTAGGAGTACTGTTTAAGAGCAAGTTGCTGAATCCGATTGGACCAAAATTCATAAACCATTGGCTTACAGCCTACGAAGCGTATTTGAATTTTACAATAAAAAAGCTGCCACGATACTAAACATCTTTTTCCAATGGGGCACAATGGTAAACATGCCTATATGTGGTCTTTTATATGGTTAGCACAATGGTAAACATGCCTATATGTGACCCTCCCCCTTATCCCACAATTTGTGGGCCGTCCTAGAGTAGTCATGGTATAAAAAAAAAAAAAATCAGTTTAAGGAAACTATCGTCGTGACTCAATCTCAATACAGTAAAATGTGGAGATACTAACGTACTGTTAGCCTTTAAAACCTTTACAAAGCAACCATGGATCTTAGTCTGATTCAGCCTGACTAAATACTGTCACGGGTAAATGGTTGAACATACATGATCAAGCATGAATTCTTATCGATTTGGAATCAAGCAGTTGGCAACCAGCGGAGAGTTGAGATTTGAGAAAGACATAGTAATATCTACAACCTATCTACTATCCTTTTCAAAAAGAATACTCTTTCCATTCAAGTCCGAAAGGGACTTTTCATTTTTTGACACTATTGATAAGCCAAGAGAATATTGCGAATTCTTTGCAATATATAAGAGAAAATATAGTGATACGGGATCTTATTTAAATTGTTTTGCGAATACAACAACAATATCAAACTTTTATAATTGTTTTATGATGTGTAGTGAAAGATATTAACATTGCAATATGTGCATTGACATGTATGCCAAATGCAAATGTCTCACTAGGACTTGAATAGAGGGAGTAAAACACCATCAACACACGCCACTTTTTTTTCTTGTCTCTTCTTCTTAAAACTAGATCAAAAACAAATGTACAACTTTTGTTGCCACAACGAGATTATTAAAAGTGGCTAGCACTAAGATCAGTAAAATCTAAATTACATCAATTCGTCAATCAAAAGAGAGTGTCAAAACTAAAGGCCAAACCCAAATTTCCTTCAAAGTAAATTGATAGTAATATCAATCGCCATTCTAAAGCTTGAACTTTTATCTTCAGTATCAAATCAAAACAAGTGAACATAAAGAAATGAAAAAATCACCATAACTCGCCTTATTGATGCATTCATCCAAAATTTTGCCACGCCAAATTCCAAACGAACGCGTGATCAAAATAAAAATCTCATCATTTCACAACCTAAAACCATCCATATATACCACCAAGGTAAAAGCCCAAATTTTATTCAAAATATTAAGGCCATGTACCTCTGGACTGAATTATCTTAACATGAACTAAACTGAGGAGCGAAGTAGTATTGAAAAGAGCAAAACTAAACCGACTTAAATTAAGTCAAAAAGAACTAGGCCGCCCACATATTTAACATCAATACAATAATTCTCGCCAACGACGGTCCTAAGGGCTAAGCATAAAATAGATAGCTTGTGACTAAAAATTAACCACTTTGATGCTTATTTTTAACGCTTAGTGTGACTTATTTTGAGCCATTAAAAGTAGTCATATTTTACTCAATAATTCCGTCGTTGCGGTCATTTGTTTTGCCCTTCATTTTGGCCCAAAGTCTAAATAAATCCCATAAAAGACGCATATATTCTTAGGCTACTAATAACACTACAATTGGAGGAAAAGTTATTTGAAAAAGAATAGGACCAAATTGGTCAATTAGTATAATAAAAACTACCAAAAAATGAAAAGGTAAACAAATGAAAATTACACGGGTAAACAAATGCTCGTAACAGAGGGAGTAATCAGGGCCGTAGTTAGGGAGGTTCTATCGGTTCCTGGAACCGGGGCCTAATCCTTGAAGGGCCTCATAATAAATACGGAGTATAACAAAATGCGATGGCAAACATTACGTGGGATGACGCTGGGTTGGTTAGGTGAAGGCATTACATCCCCAATGTTGTGTGTTTGATTCCTCTATGCGCAGCTTTATTTTTAACCTTTTTTTTTCAGAAATTGCGATGCATTTTAAAGATATACATTTTTAAAAAAAAAATGGATTTCAATTTATTCTACCGTTTTGTTGTATTTCGTGAGTATATGATACAAAGTCGATAACAACAATTAGTAGTGTATTCTATTGATACAGAAACCACAATAATTGTACAAAATTATTCAGTTCGCTAAGTGAGTATACTTCGGCATTCATCAAATCATACCCGTATTATTTGGTTTCGTTACTGATAAGGGACCTCAACTTAAAAACTAGAACCAGGCCTCTCAAATTCTAACTACGGCCCTGGGAGTAATAAACTCAGACAACATATGACACGGTGTCATATGAGCATTTGTGACGTCAATAAAATCATCAGAAATGTGACAATTCACTACGAGCATCACAACACGCAGACCATAGAATCACAGTTTGGCTTAATTCTGATCACAAACACACAACTACGCTGCTATAAAACCCCGACTTTTTTCGACGATTTTCGGCTTCTAATAGACTAATTGAATTCAACACAGAGATCAACAAAACGATGAATTTTAAATGTTAGAGAGAGAGAGAGAGACCTTAACGAGGCGAGAACAGGTGGCGAAGTTGGCGGCGATATCGTTGACGGAGGTCATTTGAGCCACCGCGACTCGGACTGAGTTGGCTGACATGGTTGACTCGGTGGTGGCGCGTGTTGTCACGCGCTGTGTTGGTGTTGGTGAAGTGATGTTGGGGAATGATATTGCTGGTAGTGGCAATGCTACTGGGGTTGGTGAGAAACGTACGCTGATAGCTGTTGTTGACATTTCATTGTCAACTTATTTGAGTGAGTTTATTATAAGACCGATATATAGGTTCTAATTTCAAAAGAGTGGAATATGTTATCTAATCTTAATCTTAATTCTTAGTATATTTATAAAAAAAAAAAAAACTTTTTTCGAGCTCTCTCCTTATTTCAAGGGATTATAGGTCAATCATATAATGTCATTTGAAAAATAAATTGAATTAATTAAATAAAGTAAAAAATATTATTTTAGAAATAAATAATTATATGTAATATTATTTTCCTATTTTAACTAAAATATATTAGTAAATTTTAGGTAAGTCATTGAACTTCGATTTTCATAAAATGTATTTCTCCAAAAACTGTAAAATTAACATCATTAGATTCGTATCGAAAAATGCTATCAAATGAGTATATATTTCATAGTATCAAAATATGCATAACTCTCCCACATCGACGCTTAAACAAATTGATCCTAAAAAATTAATATAAATTAAAACTATGATATATCAATGTAATAATCACTTAATTGAGCGAGATCAATGACCAATCAATGATCATGGCCTAGATAAAATATTACTGTATTTAGTTAGTGGGTGAATGTGAAAACTTTTAATCATTTTACTCTTCTTAACTTTAATAAGTTATTAACTTTACTTAAGGTAATAAATTTTCATCAAATATATTTCTGAAAAAAAAAATATATTATGAGCCTACACTTAATGGTATTTAGTAAAATTAAGAATAAAGCAAATAACCACAATATATAGTTTTCCCACATCGATACTTTAAGGAAAAACAGACTAAAAGAAACTAATATAATTGAATTTATTAAAAAAGTCCAAAATAGTTAATATAAAAATAAATAAACACATAATATATCACTTTCCTTTTTTTAATTAATACATTAGTGGATATTTTTGTTAAGTCTTTAAATTTTAATTTTCGTAAAATTTATTTGTCAAAAAATATAAAGGCAATGTTATTAGATTTCTCTCGAAAAATGCTATCAAATGAGTATATATTTTGTAGAATATCATTGTAAAATAAATCAATTAATTTTGATAAACGGCTATATTAAAATATGTATAATTCTCCACAGACGCTTAATTAAACAAACTAAGCCTCAAAAATACTAATATAAATTAAAACTTTGATCAATGTAATAATCAAAATATATATTTCTCTCACATTGATACTTTAATAAAAGTAGTTTAAAAGAAACTAATATGAATTGAATTATTTAAATAAAGATGAAAATAGCTGATATAGATATAAATAAACACATAATGCTATCAAATGAGTATATTAATTATTAGATTTGTATCGAAAAATGCTATCAAATAAGTATATATTTCATAGTATTCAATTGTAAAATAAATCAATGAATTCTGAAAAACAAAATAAAAAAAAAAAAGAGAGAGAGTCATATAACAAAAAAAAAAATATAAATCTCCTACATCGATGCTTAACCAAATTGAGCTAAAGGAAACTAATATAAATTAAACTTTGATCAATGAAACAATCACTTTACTAAGTGAGATCAATGATTAATCAATGATCATGGCCTATATAAAATATACTTTGTATTGTTTAGTTTAATTGTAAAATAAATCAATTAATTTTGAAAAAAAAAAAGTTATATAAAAAATATGTATAAACCTCCTATATCGATGCTTAAACAATCTTAGCTTAAAAGAAACTAATATAAATTAAAGCTTTGTTCAATAAAACAACCACTTAATTGGGCGAGATCAATGATTAATCAATGATCATGACCTAAATGAAATATATTTTTTAGTCAGTAGGTGAATGTGAAAACATTTAGCCACTTTGCTCTTCTCAATTTTAGTCAGTCAGTTGATTTTTTTTAAGTTTTTAAATTTAAATTTTTAAGAAATATATTTTTGAAAAAAAAACTATAAAAGTAACATTGTCAATTTTAAATTGAAAATGTGTTTTCATATGAGCATACATTCAATGGTATTAAGTACAATTTCAAATAAAACAATAAACTTTTGAAAACATAACTTATACCACACTATATATTTATCTCACATCGATACTTTCATAAAAATAGCATAAAAAAAACTAATATAAATTGAGTTATTATTTAAATAATGTCAAAATTCGTTCATAATATAAAAATAAGTAAACACATAATAGATCACTTTTTGTTATTACAATACATTAGTAGATTTTTGGTAAGTTTTTTTAATTTTAATTCTTGACAAAATTTATTTGTCAAAAAAATGTAAAAGTAACGTCATTAGATTTATTTCGAAAAATTTTATTGTACGAGTATAAATTTTATTATATTTATTTCAATAAAAAGAACAATAAATTATTGAAAGAAATAACTTATACCGCAATATATTAATGTCCCACGTTGATTCTTAAGTAAGAGAGTGTAAAAAATTAATATAAATGTAATCTTTGGTCAATTTAATAGTCACGTTACTGGACAAAGTCAATAATTACCTAATGGTTATGACTTAGATAAATAATTCATTAAAGGTTAATGTTAAAATTTAAAAAAAATAAGACAGAAACATAAGAGTTTGATATATGAGATTGAATACAATAATGTTGATTTGCTCTATATAAAATTAAAGAATTTAATTACTCATAATAACAAATTTATGATACAATTTGGTACTTCTAAATAGGATTTAAATAATTCATATTAAAAAAAAAAGATTTAAATAACTAAACACTCAGTTTCATAAGACTCTTTACTCATGCGTGGTTTCAGAAATTGAAATATTTAATTGATTAACAGTCATACAAAATTTTCTTATCCAGGACATTTAAATACTGAAATATACAATACTTTTTTGGGATAAACGTTGAACATAATCTTGATGATACGTAAAAAGATGTGATAAACGTTGAACATAACATAATCTTGATTACTCGATTAATGATTATTCAATGTTTAAGATTAGGCAAAAAATTAGTCAATGTTAACCTTTTTTTTGTGATTTTAGGTAAATTTTTTAAAAACTGCATTTGTAATAAAAATATAAAACTAAAATGATATTTAATTATTTAGTTTAGACTAAAAAATAATAAATTTTTGAAAAAATGATGTATAATGTTTTATATAAATTTATTCCACACCATTCTTTCTTTGAAAAATAATCGATAATTTACGATATATTTGTCCCAAATTGTTCTTTTAATAAAAGAGAATCTAAAGAAAAGTTATAGTATAAATCTAATCCTTAATCAATATAAATAATCAATCATCTAACTCGGCTAATGATCATAGTTTAGGCAAAAACATTTTAGTTAGTGTTA